>JAWWEW010000165.1:60419962-60443347 GCA_035583185.1 Anabacerthia variegaticeps
TGTCTCCCCCACACAGGCCCTGTCGGTTCTCCCACACACACACCCCAAACCCCCCCGGACCCTCCCTGTCCCCCCCTCACACCCGACCCCCGCCGGGCCGCAGCCCCGGGCCCACCGCGGCCTGTGCCCGCCGCCCCTCGCCGCAGGCCGCGGCCGGCCCGACCCCCGGCGCCCCTCACACCCGGGGCGGGACTCACCGAGCGGGCAGCGGGCCGGGCCGGGCCGGGCGGAGGGGACGGAGCCGGGGCAGGGTCGGGATCGGGCGGTGTGTGCGCGGCGCGGGCGGCAGGAAGGGAAGGGGAGGAGGCGGCCCCGCACGTCCGCCGGGCCCGCGGCCGCCCCCCCGCGTTAAAGGCACCGGCACCGGCACCGCCCCGGCCGGGGAACCCACGGGGCACCGAGCGGGAGAGGGGCCCGGTACGGCCCGGGTGGGGGGCACGGCACGGGTGGGGGGCACAGGGTGGGCACGGCCCCGGAGGGCCCCCCATGTGCGGGTGTCCCGCTCCGGTGGATGAGGTTCGCCCCGGTGTCCCCGATCCTGCGGGGATCCGAGGGGGTTTCCTCACACAGAGCCCGAGAACGGGCGGGGGTGGCCCAGCCTGATCTCACACGCACGGGGATCAGTCATCCAGACCCCCACCCGTGGACAGGGATCATCTACCCATGGACAGGGATCATCCAGCCATGAACAGAGATCACCCACCCATGGATAGGGATCCCCACCCACTGACAGGGATCACCCACCCAGACCCCCACCCATGGACAGGGATCACCCACCCTGACCTCCCGTACATAGGGATCACCCACCCACTGACAGGGATGGACAGGGATCACTCATCCAGACCCCCACCCATGGACAGGGATCATCCACCCATGGACAGGGATCACTCGTCCAGACCCACTCATGGACAGGGATCATCCAGCCATGAACAGAGATCACCCACCTATGGACAGGGATGGACAGGGATCACCCACCCATGGACAGGGATCACTCATCCAGACCCCCACTCATGGACAGGGATCACCCACCCAAACCCCCACCCATGGACAGGGATCACCCACCCAGACATCCCACACATAGGGATCACCCATCCAGATCCCCACCCATGGACAGGGATCGCCCTCCCGGACCTCCCCGATTTGAAGATCCTGAGGAATTTCCTGACCCAGTCCCCACCCATGAACAAGGATCAGCCACACAGACCTACCCGATGCAGGGATCCCACCCACACACCCCTCTCCCAGAGCTCCCCATGCAGGGATCCCTCACCTATTCCTGAGGTTCACCCATCCCACTTGTGGGGATCCCCAGCCATCTCCCCACCCAGACCCCACCCACGGACAGGGATCACCCACCCAGATCTCCCACATGCAGGAATCCTCCCATCCAGGTTTCCCGCAGGTATGGGTACATCCACACGAACCCCACCCAAGCGTGGGAATCACCTCCTGCACACAGGTATCCCCAGGGATCTCCCCACCCATGCGCGGGGACCATCCTTCCCAGACCCACTCCATGCAGGGATCCCACTGCCCAGACCCACCACGCACAGGGATCACCCCTCCAGACCCCTCCCTCCCTAATTAGCCCTCTCCAGTCCCATCCAGTTCCCACCACACCCCTTCCCAGGGCTGGCAGGGTGGGCAGGTGTGGGGACCCCGTGGGCCCGGTGCAAGCAGGCACAGCACACCTCAAATTCTCCCCCAGGACATGAAGGTCATAACCAGAAACAGGGACTGTCCCTCAATTTCCCTTAAATGCCTTAAAGCTGTTTGGATCTGCAGCAAGGAGCAGCCCTGCCCATGACACAGATGTACCAGAGGCTCATTTAGTGACATCCCACAGGCCTGTGGAGCCTGAAGGGGATGAGATTAACTGCAGTTTTTCAGCTCTGACTTCTTACAGCCCTGACTTCTTCCCTCTGGCGTGGATCCTTCCCAAAATGCTTGCAGGGCAGATTGCTTTCTCCTGCATGAGCCCAGCAGCTGACCACAGGTCTGTGGGTACCCACGGGGGTGGAAACTGATGCTCTGTCACGCAGTTACTTGGGGACAACAAAACAGCAAAAGAAGCTACTCAGGGCACCCCTCCAGCTCCATCACTGGGGCACTGACATTAACTCTCAGCCTCCCAGACTCCCAAACATTGATGGGAGAAAACCAAACTACTGCACACAAGAAAATTCACCTTTTTTGGCAGCAGGAGTGGGGACAAGGCTGGCTGAGGCAGCGGTCCCTGTGGGTCAGTGCTGTTCAGGACCAGCATCCCAAGGTGGGCTGTGGTATCCATAGTGGCTGTTGCAGCCAGGAGAAGGGAGTTATTCCAGCACAGCAGGAAGGATGGCATCACCCCGGGGCTTTGCACACACCCTCCTGTCACTTCTTCAGACCTCTGGCAATGAAGAGTCTGGTTTCACTTCCAGGCCCTGTGGCTCGGAGCAAACCGTTTGTTTGTTTGTCCCAATGCATCTTTGAGAAATGAACCTCTCCGCAGCGCTCTGTGTCAAAGAAGGATTTGCATGGAGCTGCGGGAAGAGCTCACCATTCCCCTCTTCTCCAGCCATATATGTCACTCAGCTGCAGGCTCCCACTGCTTTTCCAAGCTACCAAACTCTCCAGAGCAAACAAAGGCAGTGCCTTTGCACGGGAGGCAAAGCGGGCCCGGAGGTGAGGCCCTGCTGGCAGGGTGGCCACAGGGATGTGGAGGCAGCCGGACACTTGGAATGCATGACCGGCCATCAGCTGGCAAGGCAGCGTTTTGCTGCTTCATCCCAGAGCTTCCCTGGCTCAGCACATCCTGGCTGGACATTCGGCTCTTGCAGGAGCGCTGCTGAGAGCAGCACAGGAGCCAGGCAAAAGGCAGCATCCCCTGGGGAAAAATCCAGGCCAAGTCTTGCTTATATTGACCATTTTGGTAGTGGTTGTGGCGGGGCTCAGCAGAAGCAGATTTTGCTGCTGTTTAATTGCTTTTGTCCACAGCGGTTTTCCAGATGGCATCAGAACCAAGTCACTGCTTCCCAGGAGCGGGAACAGATTTGCTGCCTCATGGACAGCATATGAGGGTCCTGCCAACAGAATGAGAAAAGCTGGAGCCAAGAGCCAGGGCAGGGCAGAGGAGGGACAGGGCTGCCCCTCCTGCTGCAAGCTGAGCCGCAGTGGAAAAGCAGAGTGCCAACCCAGCTGCTACAGCTGCAGAGGGGGCAGGATCTGATCTCTTCTCCCTGGTGACCAGTGACAGGACTGGAGGGAATGGCTGGAACTCTGTCAGGGGAGGTTTAGGTTGGATATCAGGAAAAGGTCCTTCCCCCAGAGGATGGTTGGGCATTGACCAGGCTCCCCAAGGCAATGGTCATGACTCCAAGGCTGCCAGAGCTCCAGGAGTGTTTGGACAATACTCTCAGGGATAGGGTGGGATTGTCCTCTGCAGGGCCAGGAGTTGGACTGGATGATCCTTACGGGTCCCTCCCAACTCAGGATATTCTACAGTTCTGTGATCCAGAAGAACTTTCTTCACTTCCCCCTTCCAGGGGTTGGAGTCGATTTCCTTGCTGGATGGTCACTGTTGGCTCTCAAGAGTTTCAGCTGAGAGCACATCCCTTCCTACCAGCTCAGCAATCTCTGGTCCTTCACATCTTCAACATTTGCCACAACATCCCAGCACAAAGCACAATACAAGGACCTGAAAACACTTCTAAATCCCACATTGGATACCATTACCCAACACTTAAGGCAATAAACTATCTCAATTATGTGGACTGAGGAACCTGGTGGAAAACCCCACTGGAGAGCCAGGCAGGCTAATGGTGCTGAATACCCTGACAGCAGGGAGGGAATAATGCAAACAGTTGCTGAAATCCCACTCCCATTAGGCAGCCACTCATGGGGAAAAAGAAAAGGTTTTAAAATGCCGCAGGAGCCCCAAGTCATTAGTTTTGTCAGGAATTTTGCTTTCTCAGACCACAGGGAGAAAACCTCCAGATCTCTGGATTCAGAGGAAGCCAGAGAGAAAGGCAAGTTATGCTTTTTTTTCTCTCTCTCTTCTTATTGCATTAAAGTTTTTTTTACTATTTATAAGCACCAATTCCTACAATTGACAGGAAGTGGAAATTAATAGATTATACATACACGTGCCAAAAAACCATTTCAACTGCTGCTAAAGAAAGTCACAAAAATGACTACAATTTTCTTTTTGGAGTAGTAAACTCGGAGTAACTCCACTGCGGAAACTTGAGCTACATGGAAAAAGACGTTTGATCCAATCCAACTGTAAGGGAATAAAAATAAATCTGTCCTAAGCAGCATCTGTCAGCAGAAATGACACTGGAAACTCTTGCAAGGAGAATAAAAGCTCATCATAAAAAACAACGGCCTAAACCATGATATTGTATGTGAGCAGGATGAAAATCCATCAGGCTGCTACAAGTCTCCACATAATCCACAAGCTATCATGACACAGATATGCTTTTAATTAAGTTGAGATGATCATGGTCACATTTTGTGCTCCTGGGAATCCACTTATTTAAGTGAATTGTTAGAAGCTGTTTCAGAGCTTACTGAAAAAAAAGTACTTATTTATAACTTACAGTCACCTTCCATTTCTGGACTTTACCACCATAACAGGGCACTGAAAAACCCAAAATGGGGTTTAAGACTGTGCTCTTCAGTTCTATCATGTCTAGAATATGAGCAGCACAATTAGGGACATCCAGACAACTCAGTGCCCACCTCAGTGACTGATGTCTTCAGAGTGATCACATTAAATCATGACTCCTGGCAGTTTCCCTTCAGGCTCTTCCATCCTCACCTCCCAGCACAGGCCTGCTGGCTCTCAGCTTTCACATCTGGAAAATAAAATGGAAATCACGATGGGAAAATCCTTCTCCTTCCCTGCCCTGGCTGCTGTCCCTGTACCAGACACCCAAATAACATGTGTGCACTCCCGAAATGATGTGGTTTACACCCAAAGCAGCAGCAGCGATTGCTGTGTGATGCTGCAAGTGCTGCATCCCACCCAACTGTCCCATGCCAAGGCCATCCTCAATCTCCCATCAGCCCAAAACAGAGCCCTCCCAACTGTCCTGTGTGTTTATATATGCCAGCAGAATAAACCAAGCACTTAAATCCCTGCAAGGTCAGAGCCTGCCATTGGAATAATCCCTGCTCATTTCCAAGCCACTTATTATTCCTACACCTGTATCTCGTGGCTTTAATTACATTTGCTTCAAAAAAAGTTCAGTTTTGACCAAAAAGCAACAGCTTTAGCTGGGAGTGCTCACTGTAAAGGAAAACCTATTTGCTCTGACTCCAGCAGGTCATCAGGTCTGGGACACAGAGGTGGAATTTAATTTCTAATCTAGAGATCTCAAGCCTTTGGTATCAGATAGAGCTAAAGGGATCACAGGGAAGCTGGACAGAAAAGCAGCTTTCCGAGCAGTACAATAATAACCATGTTTTGAATTCCCATGAGAGTAACTGTTTCAAAGCAAGTTCCAAACATTCTCCTTCTTTCTTGGTAGTGTTCTTAGCAGAAGATGATTTTTTAAGATTGGGTGGTTATTGTTAAGTAAAGCAAATGCAGAGATGACACAGAAAATACCTCATCTCCTGTAAAATACTCCCTGTGTAGTAGCAATGTGACAGTTCAAATCCTTTCTCCCATTCATCATTCACAGTGCCTGGTTGTTATTTGTGCTGTTCTACATTAATCTAGGGCAGGTTTTTAATTAATACTCTTCTTCATCAATACCTACTGAAGGAAGATATTTTCCTTTGCAAAGGAAACCGTTTGCAACCCTTGGGTCTGAGGAGACATCCTGACAACATCATAAGGATCACTGCTGCCCCAGGACATGCAGCAATTCCCAGCTGCAAACCCACCGTGCGTCCCACTGTGACTTTCTATTATAGTTCCTATTTAAAATGAGCAAATATTCTTCTCTTCACCTAGACATCCAATTCTTTAGAGAGTAAGAAGCCTCTCCCCAGTGAACCTACAGCTGCCCACGTTGTGTCTAGACTTGTAAGACATCCAAGTGTCTCTATAATACAGTCTGTAAGGCCTGGAGGGCAGAAAGGGTTAAGAACCAACTCGGATTCTCTAGGGAAAATAGAAAGGCACCAGAAAAAAAAGCAGTTCAATTGACTTTACCCGAAGGGACAAAGAGAGGTTTAGAAGGTCCTTTATAAAATGTCACAGAGAAAAGTGTTATTGTCCCACAGGGAAAAACATACCCATTAACAAATTAGGTGAAAATCGAGTGAGGTGTGAGAGGTGTGAAACAGCAACATTCCTCAACACCTTTAAACTGCCTGTCTTCACACTTCATTTATTTTGGAGAGCAGCACTGCCCATGCCAATTTGGGAGTAAAGGGGACTGTAAAAATACCTGGGGACAAATGTGTTTTTAATGTTAGTAAGCAAAACTTAGTTGATCAGAGCAACGTGGTTTGGGTTTTAGAGAAGAACCAGCTCAGGATCCTCCTGAACACATGCCCATCTGGGCTCCTCATTTTCCTCAAAGCATTCCTGAGCGAACCTGAGCAACTCTTTGTAGAAACAGAGCTCAGGGGAGCTACTCTCGTATTTATGAGTTGTGTAAATGTCCACTGAAGGGAGGGCAAAGCAACCAGAGCATTTAATTATTCCTGACAAGTTACAGGTAAGTGAACTGAAGGATAAAAAGTGACAGCTTTGTAATGAAGGACACTGTGACAACTGTGCTTCTTCCACAGCCTGCAGACACCAAAAATACATCAAAATATTCCGTGTGGTGTCTTGGATTGAAGGCAGAAATTAACTCCTATTCCACTTCTACAGACTGGCCATATAAGCTAAGGTATAAGACAGCCTGCTGCCATAACCTGCTCAAGGCAAATGGCACAGACAGCAGGCAGGAAGATCCAAATGCAGGGATGAGGCTGTACCGAAAGGGATCTCAGGCTGGATTCCTGCTTGGCCGGGATGAGCATGGAAATGAGATGAAGTGCAGGAGCACATGACAGCAGAGCTGGGCACACACTCCTCAGTCACAGCCAAGCGCACCGTGCTTATTGACAGACCACGGGTGAAGGGCTGGAGCGACAGGAACAGGACGGTGTTAAGTGTTCATTATGTGTGTTAAAAGCACAGAACCGTCAAGGCTGGGGGACTGGAGCTGCTGCTGACATCTGGCAGCCTTTTGGGGAAGTCTAGTTTCTCCTGAGCTCCTCATTGACTCAGGAGCACGGATTTGCTGACGGTAATTGGAGGAAGAGGTAATGAGAACTGACTAATCACTGAGCTGTGTGCCCTGCAGACTCGTTCCGGTGTCAGTCATTATATCTTACCGATCACTCAGACAAAACTCAGTCTTAGGGGGAATTCAGTGACTGCTCAACACCCTTCCTTGACTCACTGTGTTTGCATTTTGTTGCCCTCTCTGTACAATAAGCACGTAAAAACTGGAGTGGTGGCACAGCTCAGCTGACACAGCAGTGAAGGCATCGCAGTAGGTGCTCTAATTCCTGGATACTTTGCACTGAACGTCCTGGACATGCCAATGTCACTGCTCACATCTTCAGTGTGACTGTGACCCCTGCAAACTGAATTAACAGAGCTCTGTTACCACCTCCTGTGTGCACACCTCTCCTTTTCTATGCAAACAGGCAGGAGTGCTATTACTATATTGTTTTTCCAGATAAAGCTTAAAGGATCAGTATTTAATTGCAGCAGTAAGTTCAAGGTATGAGACACGGTGTTTGCATTAGAGTGATTTGTCACAAAACTTGGAGGGGAACAGCAGCAGTCAGATGATCCATGGCACACTCACCTCATTTAAATGCAATTCAATTTAGCCAGACCGTTTGGCACAGAAATGGGAAAGATGACTTAACAAAAAGCACGGAAGAATACTCCTGACCCCACGTGTCAGATAGATTTGTGTGTGACATTCATGGAGGAGCTGTCCAAGAAAGCCTGCAGCCATTCACTGCTCCGTTGCAATTAAGGTGGCAGCCAGTGTTTAAACCCTCACTCTGTCCCCCCCTTTTCTGGCCACCTTTTAAATGAAACGCAGAATGAAAAATAAAACCAGACCGCTGTGCTCTCCCCCACACTGCAGCACGAGGCTGGGCCAGGACGAGTGGATTTCTGTGCAAACAACACACAGAATGCCTGCCTTTAATCGGTTTGTTGCTTTGCACAGATAGGAAAATTAAATGAAGTTAACTGTAGGGATTTTGAGTCACCATTCAGCCTTTCAGTTGAGACAGATGACTTTTACTTACAGCGCTTCCTCTGGCATTCAGGGGAGGATTTGGCAATCCTCTCTGGGTCTGGTTCTCAGCAATTCTCTGACATGGGGGCAGTTAGTGTCTCCACTGCACATAATAGAGCTCTGGAAGCCAGAAAAAATGGCTCTTTTCTAGCCAGTTTACCCCTTTCCCATGTGACAGAAGTGACTTTCTTTCCTGATCCAGAAGTCAGCACACACTGGTCTCTGCCAGAGCACGGCAGCCACATGCATTAGCACATAAATGCTGAGAGTCCACTAATGCTTGCAAAAAGTACCAAATCCACCCCTTATACTCCCCTTTTCAGGGAATAAGAGAGTGCCAGTTTAAGCAGGACAAAGAAGAGGCAGCCTTACCACTCTGTGACCTGGACAGCGTCATCCAATACAGGGAGGGACACACAGCACTTTGGGGTAAATGGGAAGCTACAGCCATTCCCATTTCCCCAGTAAACCTGGAAAATTAAACTAGATTCTGGCTCAACTTCCAGTCATTCTAACTTCACTTCTGCAAGAGGGTTACTCCTGATTTACACAGGGCAAGTTAGAACCAAGTCTCAAATCTAGTGGACCTGATTCTGCTCATGTTTACATCAGCATAACCTAATAATGACACTAATTCACAATTAAAAGTCAAATGACTCACTATTACTCAATGAGCAGTCACAGCAGCTTCTTTCCTTCCCTGGCAGTAAATCCAGGATCTGCTGACACTGGTAAGTAGTGACCATGTCTAGAATGGAGTATTATGGGGCAGACAAGCAGGAGAGAGTGATGGTCACACTTGTCAGACTCAAGGCACTCCAGCATTTACCTTTGAGTTGCCTTTTGGGCTGCAGATACTTCTTGAGAGCTTTTCCAGCTCCACGAAGGTCCTTTGCTGACCTTGTTGCAGCTCATCTGCTCCTCTCCCTGACCCTCTTGGGGTCCTTCTCAGCATCTCGCTTTATTTACATCCCTGGCAAGATGGGAATCAAGGCACAGGGACCAAAACAGGGCTAAAACACACAGAAGGAACCACCTTCACAACAAGACTTGGATTCTGCTGTTGACAGTGAAATGCAGGGTCCTGGAGTAACTAGAAGGTGCTGAATTTGGAGACATCTTGTGCATAATATATTGACTTTTTTCTTGGAACACAATCCTGCTCTCAGTTGCTTTTCTACCTGCACCAAAGGCAGAGCTTTAAACACTGCAGGCAGCGAGGGCACCAGGAGATCCAAGCTACACCTGAGGCAAGCTACACTCTTCTGAGACAATTACAGCTATAAAGGCTTAGCATAAAGCTCAGGAGAGCAGAAAGCAGAACATTGTCAGTCACGAGCTTTTAATTCTCAAACTGGCTCCTAAAAAAAAGATAAGATAAAGCTAAACCAGATTAACCAACTTCAAAGCAAGCAATGAGGCATTTAGGGCATGCTGGAATAGAAGGCAGCTGTGCAGAGCACTGATGATTAAAACAGGTAGAGCTCCCTTTATTGACTTGCCCCTTGTCCCTTCCAGGTTTTTGGAAGTCTCCTGTGATTAGTCCCATCCCATAACCAGATTTCAGCATCCAGGTGATGCAGCAACGTCTGCTACAGAAATGTTTAAGAGACTGATTCAGGCACGCTGGAGGAGCTCTGTGGAATAGTCTTCTCCAATTAGTTATCCAAGGAAGAATGATACTGAATGACTCTTCCAAAGAATACACAAAGCACTTATTGTCGCACTAATCATCAACTTTCTAAGTAAAATTAACCAATTTGCTAATTAAGACTCATGACAATTCATCATTACAGTAACTCTGCACTGCAGTGATTCATCACCCCGTCACTGGTTCCTGGGGACGTGGGGAAAAGGAAGGGCCTCCTCCTGCCCTGCTCGGAGCAGTCCTGGCGTGAGTCACTCCAGCCTGGATCTGGATGGCTGCTGCTTTCCAAAGGGAATAAAATAGGGGGGGAATAAAAGGGGGTAAAGGAAAAAGAGGGGAAGGAAAAAATGGGGGAGGGGGGAAACTCAGTCAGCTTAATAGACAGAAATAATTATTTTTTTTTGTAAGTTGGAATGGGAAAAATAGTTGCCATTTCTAATGTTATTTGACTTGGATGATCAGAAATCCAGCATGCAGGTCTCATGAGTTCCAAGTGACACATTTCAAATTAATGTCCATCCAACCCATGACAGAGGTCAGTCTCCTGCTGAAGAAGGAAAAACACTTGCAGCAGAGAGGTAATGATACCTCTGATGACTAAGAAGGGGAAACCAAGAAATTGGGAGACTGAGGGAAGAGGAAGCCCAAGGACTTGGTGCCTCCTGCTCTCTGGACCTCCCACTACCTGGGCCTTCACCACTGGACACCCCACTCACTGAGCTTCCCTGAGCTGGGCACCACAAGGAGATGTCCAGCCTGAAGGAGAAGGCTCTGGGCACAGGACCCTCCCAAGGCACAGCCAAACCTCCCCTCCCTTGGAAAGCATCCATAAGACCCTTCCCCGACACCAAAGCAACCCTGAGAGCTTGAATCACCCACACAACATGACTCTTGACTCCTCACATGATCTCTCAGTTTTCTAAACATCTTCCCTTCTTCTCCATCTCCAGATGGGGAAACAATCTTACACCCATTTAACCCAAGAGGCACCAAACTCCATGACTCAACCAAAATCTCATCACTTCCTGGTGCCCCTGCGTTTGCAGGATGCCCATACCCAAGGCATTAAGTTTTATGACGTAGCCTCACTCACCACAATTTGAACTTCTCCATCTCAGGTTCACAAAGTGCAGACAAATCAGTCCCCAGGGGCTGCAGGATGAACATATCTCATCTCTAGGGGGTTCTGCAGTGCAATGAAGGATTAATTAGTTGAGGAAACTCAAAGAACTACAGCTACAACGCAGCTACAGGGCCACACAAGGGAAGCACCATGAACACCACAGGATTTCAGCTTCCCAACTGGGGGAGCACCATCTCCTGTCCCTGTGAGATGTCAATGCAGGGACAAAACAAATTCAGCACAGTCCCTGTGTTCAATTCAGTGATTCCTGTGGGCAGTGCAGGCCCACACTGTCATGAAGCAGCTGTGAGGGCTGGGTTTGTCACTGCTGGTGGGAGCAGAGCCCCCCAGCACAGCCCTCAGTACCCCACCCCATTATGCCTGCAAAACCAGCCAAGGCCACGGATCTGCCTGGAGCCACCCCAACCACCTGCCAGCCCTAAATGGGACATTTTAGTTTCAACCTTCCTGAACTGGTCTGAGCTGGCACCACCAGTCTCTGTAACTCAAGGTACAACCTCTCTGAGAGTCCCCTCAGCACCTCCTGGGTGCTCAGGGATGGGCTGTGTGATGTAAATCAACCTGCTTGAGGCTGGATTTTTCTGGGGCCGGGAGGATTTGGCACCTGTAAATTGGAAGGTGAGTTGCAGAAACACCACAAACCAGCCCAGCAGGCTGGCTGAGGAGGGAGGGATGCTCGTCAGCTATGTACACTCTGCCTCATGGATAAGGGACATACTTATCTAAGCCTTTGAACCTCTGGGGCTGTGAGAAGGGCCTGGCAGCACTTCCCAAAGACCTGCTGCTTGCCTGGGCTTTGGTATCTCCTCCCAAAGGGTTTCCTCGGCTCAGATTGCTGTTTGCAAGCAAATCTCACAGCAGAAAGCAAAGTCCTTCTAGCAGAGCAACAGGTACACTGATCATGGCAGTCAGCACATCCAGCAGCCCAGTCAAGGACAGGGATGTGTTCCCAGCTGTGCCTTCACAAAAATCCATCCATCCATCACCACACAGCGACGGGACAGGAGGGAAGGAACAAGTCAGGCAGCAACTGCTGGCGTGGAGTCAAGCAGAGCCCAAGCCAAACTGCACTGGCAGCGTGAGACTCCCACAGCATCAGTCAGCCAGGCACAGCACCAGCTCCCTGCTGGGAACCTGCTGCCTCACCCCTGGAATCCCCACACCCTGGAGAAGGGAATGGCCTTAAATCACCCTGTAGAGAGGGCAGAAACAGAGATGCTACAGGGGAAAATGCCTGCAAGGAGAGGGCAGCAAATATAAAGACTAAACACCTCCTTCCTCCTAAGCAGTGTTAGCCTAGCTGAGATCAAACCATCTCATCACAACGCCCTAAATCTGAAGTTTATACTTTTCACCTGGTGCTCCTCTCCAAGGACCAGATGAGCCTCATTGCAGCTGATGAGGCAGGTGGGAGAAATTATGGGCACATCGTGCTTGCTAAAAAAGCATTATCTTTGCAGGGTCCAAACCACCAACTCCAGCATTTTGCTCCAGTCCCACAGAGGGGAGCAGGCTGTGTTTTCAGGGTTCTGCAAAGCACACCAGAGCACCCCATTTTCTCTAGTCCATGAGGATGGGGCAGGTTTGTTTTCAGCATTCTGCAGAGCACGCCAGAGCACCCCAATTTCTCTAATCCATCAGAATGGGGCAGGCTGTGTTTTCAGGGTTCTGCAGAGCACACCAGAGCACCCCCATTGCCCTAGTCGGTGAGGATGGAGCAAACCCATCTGGGGCGGAGGGTGCAGGGCTGTTTGCTGGGGGTTAAACTCCCAGCTGTGCAGGGCTGACCAGCTGCACCTGCCCCGGGGGTTAAAACCGGGCCCGAGGGCGGTTCGGGGTCAGGCTGTGCCCATGGATGGCTCTTCAGCGCTGGAGCGGTACCTGGAGAGCTACGGCGGGCAGGTAAGGTAGGGGAAAAAAGGAAAATAACCAGCTTCAAACGCATCAAAAAGAACTGCGTTGGCCGGGAATCGAACCCGGGTCAACTGCTTGGAAGGCAGCTATGCTCACCACTATACCACCAACGCGGCGCTGAGCGGCATTCCCAGCCCGAGCAGCAAGTGTGTCATTTCTGTCGGGATAAATCGGGAATTTCTTTTGTTTTCCCCTGTTCTGAGCCGGCCCTGAGTTACTGGGGCTATGGAGGGGCTCTCTGCGGGGAACGCTGTTCTTACCTGGTGCTGCGTTTAAAGCCTTGCAATCCAATGTTGTGTGTGAGGACCCGTCTGTGTATGGGGGATGTGGGCAGGCAGTAAGCTTGGATCTCATCGTGCTGGCTCCTAATGTATGCAAAAACCTGTTCTTTTGGTATTTGAAGTGGTCCTGCTGATCTCAGGTGGGGGCAGAGACTATGGAGAGGGCTGGAATCTGACCTGAGCATCATCTTTGTTCAGGGAACACAACTTCTTTCCATGCATCCTGCTTGTAAACTACTTTTCAGCTTTGAAAATAGGCTGTTTAAATCCAGAGACCTTCTTGGGGTAGTCGGTAAGGCCTTATGAATGTGGCCTTATGAATTACGCAATGTGGTCAGGCCTAATCAGGGTTTTACAAGTGCTCTGGGTTTTTTTTATATATTTCAGACTTGCTGGGGTACCTGATAACAGCAGATGTGTGCTATCACTGCAAGGAGAAAGAAAAAGAAACCAAATCTGTTGCTTAAAGCAGCTGGGTTTGATTTAGGTGTACCCGAGTTGCAGGGATTTCTGCAGTGGAAGTGCAAATGGCTGTTTCCCCTCAAGCTGCCCCAAAGCGAGTGATCTCAGACAGGATCTGTGTGTGGAATCTCCTTCCTGGAGCTGCTGGGAGGTGTCCAAAGTTATGCAGTTGGTGGGCCCTTCGGTGGAGTTAATTAACCCAGAGTGTAGAGCAATAACCCTTGGCAGCCAGCCCAAAGCAAACATGGTCTTGTGCCCCTTTCACAGCCTCTGAGCATCTGTCTGACAAGAAGGCAATATTTTCCAGCACTTAACCCTATAAAGGCTTTTCCTCAGACCCTTTCTGTGGAGACCTCATAAAAACCTTTCAGCGTCTACCCACTCTATGCAGTTTGCTTTGTGTCACTTCTTTTAAACTTGTTTTACAGCTTTTTAATACTTCCAAACTCATATACCACTCATTTCTCCATCAGCTTCTTTCTTTAAGCCATGCCACAAACTGGGTTTTTTTTGGCTGCTATATTCATTCTTTAAAGCCCCTTTAGTATGATGTGAGTAGTGTCACAGTGATGTTTCTTTGTACCATCTTCTCTGCATCATAGTTTGTACAAAACTTTCCCTATAAGCTCCCATACAACTCAATTGGAATTCTTGCAGAGGCTGTGCCTTCCTTCCCCTGTTGCTAAGTTGAAAAATACCTATTTAAAATAGATGTGGTTTTTCATTCCTCACTATTAACTGTTAATACATTTGTATCTGACCTTAATTGTTAGTGCTTTGGATCCTGTTTTCCAGAGGGTGAAGGAGCACCTACTTATTCAGCAGCACTCTGCCCCACCTGATCTCCTATAGGGCTCTGCATCTGCAAACCAATTTTAGAAGCAGTTTTGAGTGTAGGTGTTTGCAATGCTCTCAGAGCTAGACCTGACTGCATCTGTGTTCAATCCGCTGAGGGTTTTCTGGGAGGATTTGTCACTCAGTAGGAGTTTTCCAACTGTCTACAGGCAAATATACTGCAAAGTAGGAGCAGAGATCCCCCTGTGTGCATGGCTGCGTTGCCAAGTGAGCTGAGTAGCAGAGAGCAGCACTAGCTCAGGGCATTGATCTGGAAATCCTGCTCCTGCTGGAGTTCAGGCAGCTGCTGCCAACTCGAGGGCCTCAGCCTTGTGCACCATTCCCTGTTCTGATTTGTGCTTGGACTCCTCAAGTCCTTTTGGCCCTGGAGCCCAAAAATGCCTAAATAAACACGAAATCTCTTGTATGGATTCTTTAGTCCAAGCTGTCACCTGCTGCGGGTGTTGGCAGAAACCACCTTTCTGGAAGAAGCTTTCCACTGAGCAGTCTTATGCCCTAATGGAGGGGGAATAAGTCCTTTCTTTAAACTCTTGCCTCATCAGTATGATGATGGTTTTTTAATAGATTTTAATAAGAAGAAGGACATTAGCATGCAAGGAATGCTGGTGGTGCTGACTGTGTCTCACTCAATCAGTCTAGTGACCTCCAGCAGCCGGGGAATAAACTCTGCTGGCTCTGTGAGCTGCTGCCCTCTGTTGCACAAATCCAACGCTGACACTGTGCCCTGCTAGCAGGGAGGGGAAATGGCAATAATATACAGAATGGGAGGTAAAGGCAGCCAGAAAATGCCAGCTGTCTTCCTTGGCAAGAGTCACGAGCTGTTGGTTGTGTGCGTAAGTGAGGTGTGACAGTGGCTGTGAAGGGCAAAGTGCCAGCAGGCAGGTTGTACCTGAGGTCACAGCTGAAGGTGTAGGGCATTTCTCAGTCTGTGGTGTCACAGGGGTGCTCTAGGCTGCCTTTGATGTGTGGTGGGAAAATGCTTATCTCCATTATAGAAGTTACCCGGGTTTTTACATGCTGATGGAAAAGCAAAGGATACTTTCAAATCTTAAAACTATTCTTTGCTATCATACATATCGGGGAGGGAAATTATTGAAGTGTCCTTGTTGAAGATTAATCTTAATTTACTCTCCCTGTTAAATGTTTTAATACAAGACCCTTAATGGCACTTTTCCTTAATTCAAGGATGACTTCTCCACTAGTCCTCATCTGTTCACTACCATGAGCCCTTATGATGTAGAACTTCCAATTCAAACAACCGACGATGTGTTCAGTTCTCAATTTCATCAGCCCAGAGCCTTTCATACAGACTTCTCCTCCGTGGACCTCAGCTTTCTCCCAGATGTCACCCAAGATAACAAAGAACAAAGTCTACCTGCAGATGGTCATGGAACGCAAAAAGAGCTTGATGGGTCAGTACCAAGAAATGATGACAGTGGTGTATTCGTGGATGAAAGCAGCTTCTCATATTCAGATGCAAGTCAGACATCTCCTGAAACATCTGATGTGTGTCCATCTCTGCCTCCAATGACTCCTATCACCCCAGTGTCATCTGCACCAGAAAGCTCGGGCATAGTTCCTCAGCTACAGTAAGTGTATTTATTATATGTGTAGTATATATCATAGCCATGGGTTTGCTTAAACTGCAAGGTAGGCTCTGATTTCTCACGTGGAGAATGTAGCAAACATGGTTTGGTCTTAAAAGAAACTACAGGGGCAGTTATTTCTCTTGGAGGACTGGAGGACAGGTGGAGCAAATGAACTGATAATATTGGATGAAAGTAGGAAGGTACTTGAAAAGGAACATTTCTGCCAGCAAGGAGAGTGTGAAGGATGACAGCAGACTCCAGGGGTCTAAAGATGTCAGTGTGCTTTTCCAAGAGGAGAAACAGAACTGAGTCAAGAGGGCTGGGTGTGAGAAATACTTGCCTTGTTAAAGGATTCTGTCCTGTCTAGGGTAGAGCACCTATGGAGTAGTTTATACCTATAGAAAATAACATATCCTTACCTACCTTAAGTGCTGTAGTAACTCTAAACACTTGGTAATGGTTCAATGCAAATCTGTGAATCACTTCAGTGATGTAGCTTTTGGAAGCCACACAAACTTAGAATTCAGGGGCTAATAATTTCATACCTTGTTATATCTCAAAGTGTAATTTTGATATTGAATTACTTAAGTTTTGGCAAAAGTAGCTTAATGCTCAAGTGGGAAAGAAGCAGGAGGTCAGCTGATGGCAGTTATTAATTGGAGTGTGACTCCACATTAAGTCAGTGAAGTTGGGGGTTGGCTCTGCAGTAAGAAAATTCCTCTCCCATTCCTCAGGAATATCGTGTCGACTGTAAACTTGGCTTGTAAACTGGATCTGAAGAACATAGCTCTGCATGCCAGAAATGCAGAGTACAACCCAAAGGTAAATCTTAAGGACTCAAAGCTTTGCCCCCACTTCCTTTTCTCAGTGCTGATGGATTCTAATGGCCCTGTGACTGTAGTCTTAACTCCCCTGGTCCCAAGTGGGTGGAAAACAACTTGAGAGTGGTAAAGAAACACTTGTCCAAAGCAAATGCATGTTGTAATAAGCCTCAAAACTGCCAGTTGTTGAAAGACTGAACAGAAATATAGTAACAGCTAAAGTCCTGTGGGGTCTTCCTTTGAATTTGTAGAGGTTTGCTGCTGTGATCATGAGAATCAGAGAACCACGGACAACAGCCCTCATCTTCAGTTCAGGAAAAATGGTCTGCACAGGAGCAAAAAGGTATTTTTCTGCTTTTCTCCTTAAGGGTCTGGCTCCCACAGCTATGCCTATGTCCTGATGGGAAATGTCAGAAAATCTTATTTAAAATATCTAGCAAAGGGCTGTCAGAAAAATGAAGCACTGGTATTGAAAAATGTCTCAATTTCTCCATGATGGAAGCTTAGTAATTCCTGAACTGTGTGCTTCTGTCCCTGAATTTAGATTGAGCTGAGCAGACATCAGCAGAAAAGCTGCTAAAATGCCCAGGAATTGGCAGGGGGTTATTTGCATTTCTCGCTGACTTTTAAAGTGAGTTAGGACATAACTTGTGTCTGTCAAGTCTCTCTTCAGTGTCTGTGTTCACCAGTCAACACATCTGCCTCTAGGGGAAAATGGGAATTGGAGAAAAGCAAAGTTTATTTCTGTACTCTGAAATTCTTTTCCTGAAGTCCAGCTAGCTGCCTTAGTTTTGGGACATAAACCCATATCAATGAGATAATGCATTAACTTGCACTCAGATCTTTTCCAACCACTCCAATCAATGAGATAATGCATTAACTTGCACTCAGATCTTTTCCAACCACTCCAAGCAGGTGATTGTACTGGTGTCTGTAGGCTAACTTGGATCAGCACTGAGAAAGGTGTTGTAAGGAACTAAAAGAGAAGCCTCTGGATGGGGGAACTTCTGGGTGATGCAATGTGCTCTGGTGTGTTCAAACATACCCCAGGAAAGAGAGTGACCAAGTGCCTCGCTCCTTTTGGCCCCCTGGAGCAGTTTTGGGGATAGACACTTGCTATTTGGAGCGGTAGTGTGTCTTATTCTGGAGCACAGATGAACACACTGGTGTCTCTCAACTGAGTTCCATCTTGGGGGCAGAGGAAAGCACTAAATCAAAGCTGCGTTTCCTTCAGTGAGGAGCAGTCCCGGCTGGCAGCCAGGAAATACGCACGGGTGGTGCAGAAACTTGGGTTCCCTGCCAAGTTCTTGGACTTCAAGATTCAGAACATGGTTGGGAGCTGTGATGTGAGGTTCCCCATCCGGCTGGAAGGCTTGGTTCTCATGCACCAGCAGTTCAGCAGGTACGTGGAAATCATTTACAGCCCTGTGCAACTTGGAGCAGTGCCTGCCTCTCCCTGAGCCTGCTCCATGCCCTTGTTCCATTGTGAACTCTTAATACTATAAGGGAGCCTCTTAACTCCCAGCAAAGCACTTGCCAGCCTGCAAGAATAAGCCTTCCAACCTTCAGGCAGGAAGCCAAACTGCATCTGCAAAATACAGAAGTGAAGCCATGCTGTGTTTCTGGGATATTGTTTCAGTTCTGTTTGGATGTTCATTAGCCACCAACTTAAAGTAAAGCTGTAGCTGAGTGGTGGGCATGCTGTGCCTTCAGAGTGGGCTTGTTCACAACTAGTTATTGCCATCCCTGAGGAAAGGCTGAAGATTTCAGCACTGACAAAATCAAAATTTGGTTGTCTTTTATTAGCACTGCATTTTAATAGTTTGCATGTAATTTTGGAGCTAAATATATATTAAAGATTTGTGCTTGGCTCTTATCTTAGTTGCACAAGATGCTTCTTGATAAGGGCTCTTTGCAGACTTGGACGGATTTACTGTGAGGGTGGGCAGGCCCTGGCACAGGTTGCCCAGAGAAGCTCTGGCTGCCCCTGGATCCCTGGAAGTGTCCAAGGCCAGGTTGGATGGGGCTTGGAGCAACCTGGGCTGGTGGAAGGTGTCCCTGCCCATGGCAGGGGGTGGAATGAGACGAGCTCTAAGGTCCATTCTAACTCAGGCCATTCTGTGATTACGATTTGAGAGCCATTTGAAGGTTGCAATAAAGGTTTCAAAATCAGAACTGACTCATGAGTCTGTAAAAATAAGCATGAAGATCTTCCACCAGCTCCAGCTGGGATTAGGTGTTTTTCAAGATGTCTAAAACCTGACCTGCCTTTCTCTCTCTTTAGCTATCTAACATCTGTGGGGTTAATTACTGTACTGTTAGTATACTTAAAGAGCACTTTATTCATAACAACACTGAAACAGTATTTGCATTTTACTAATCTTACCTTCCTGCTTTGAAACAGCTATGAGCCTGAACTATTCCCTGGCCTCATTTATAGGATGGTCAAACCAAGGATAGTGCTGCTTATCTTTGTGTCTGGAAAAGTTGTCCTGACTGGTAAGTGGTCTCTCTGTATATCTGTAGCCAAGTGCTAATTTATCTTCTGAGAGTGCATTTAAAATGAGTATTAGCTAAAAATTACTATCCTACCACAGTATAGTCACTAAATGCCTCCTGTTGCTTATCTGTGTTTTCTGCAGATAATATCAGCATTGTTGCACTAGAAACTCCTACTGCTTCATGTAGAGTCTCAGATTTCCCTGTTACTTGAGTATCTTTATTTTATTCAAAGCATAATGCCATATGTCAATGCCAACAGGACGCTGACATGCTGTAACTACTGAGGCACTTAAATAGGAACCTCACAATAAGCAATTTAAAATGGCTTGGACAGGAAGCAAACTTCTTAAAACACTTCACTGACAACATTTAGTAGGGATTATCAGAGGAAAGGGTGGAGATCTAAGAAACGTGTTCCAGACTGCTTGGCAAAACACTCGTGAGGCAAAAGCCTTGCTGAGTAAGTGAGTGTGCTCAGATACCTGCACCTCATCCCAGGTCAAAAAAAGGTGAATTCCCAAGTTTCTACACGTTCTTTTTGTGAAGCTCATGGCAATGCTTCCATTCAGATGTACTGAAAGGTACCTGGTACTTGTTCCCAGAAGTCTTGAATGCTGTATCTACATGCCCAACCCAGCTTTGAGAGCAGAGAAGTGCCTGACTTAGCCAGAGTTTCTCAGTCAGAAATCAGGAATGAGCTCAAGCTGAAGTTGGGGCACTCAGTACAAAGCTTAAATACTTCTCCCTCCTATATCCACCACCTTCTTAGGGACAGTAAAATCATACTGGCCAGTGCCATTCCACTGATCCAACCAGTGTACCCAAAACCAAAATGCAAATAACATCCTTGAGTGTGCAGCAGGCCCAGAAACACTCAGCTAAGGCCTTTTTTGTGAACACCAGGCCCAGCTGCAATGAGAACTAAATTTTCTGACCTGTGATGTTTTTTCCCTAATCAAGAAAATAACTTGAAAGTAACTTTACCTTTGAAATTAAAAGTTGTGGTAATGCAGATGAATTAGTCCCATCCAAGTGAGGACATGAGGAAAAGGTTCACATATTTGACCTGAGTGGGGCTTAATCCAACTTTTAGTTCATTTAAATGCAGTTTTCTTGTAGCTCATGATAGAGCAGTGTCTGTGGCAAGGGGTGTTCCTGCCTACTGCAAAGCAGTTAATGTGCAAGACTTGGTGTTATTGCTTGCAGTACCATGGAAAAAGCTTTCAAATAAATCAGAGGTGCCCTAACAGAGCTTAAAAATAAAAATGCTTGTCAGAGCTGCAGGAGGGCAGTTCTCAAACTGTGGACCAACTTCCAGTATTGCATAAATGCCCTTCACTTCTTGTTTCTACCTTTCCACCCAGCTTTTTAACAGGCAGAGCTGTTACTCATAAGCAGATAACACCATCGTGGTTCTCACTTGCCTTTTTTCCTTCTTCAAAGCCAATGTTTTGCACCTGTCAAGAGCAGAAAATTGCTGTCTTGGTTCCACGGATTAAACAAAACTGGTCTTAAAGCAAAACAAACTAGAAATTGTTCTTTGAGGTGGCAGAAGTACAATGGAAATTCTTCCTTAGACTAATAGGTCCTTTTAAACTCTTGGGTTTCTTTGTGGTTTGTAACCTTACTATGTTTGAGTTGTGTTCAGGTATTTTCAATGCTCTGTTAATTCTTGGTTGTTTAGTTGTGTTTCCTTAATTTTTTTTATTTTACTAAATATCTTTTTTAGGAGCAAAAGACCGTTCTGAAATCTATGAGGCATTTGAGAACATCTACCCCATTCTAAAAGGCTTCAAGAAACCCTCCTAACGTGGCTCTTAAAGCAACCCAGAGCAATGCCTGGCTTTGTGGAAAAGGAGCAGAAGGCCAAGGGTATTCCTGGATCCCATTGTACAGTTGTGGATTCTTAAGGGAATTATGCTTTTCTGAATGCTCTAAGTGCTGATGCTCCTCTGTAATTTGTGAACTGTTCTTTTCTTTCACATTATCAGTCTGGAATCCACTTGAGTTCTGACAACTTCAGTCAAGCTGAAAACCTTGCCAAAGGAATGTACTTTTAATAGAATACACATTAAGATGGCACATGGAAGTATTTTGTAAGAGAAACATTTCTCTTCCCCTGTTGAACAGGTGCATCCACACTGCACTTCAAACTGGCTTTATCAAAACCCTCAGCTCTATTTATTATCTCTGTTATTTTCATGTTCAAGAGCAAAATATATTATTGTCTGTAATATATCCTACAAAATTCACCACAAATTTATGCCAGTATTCAGAGGACATGTACTGAATCCCTCTGATCCCACTGCCTGGGTAAACTCTCTGGGTAGGATTTCCTTTTCCAGAGAAGACATTCACTGCTGGAATATACCTACAAAGTGGGTGGAGGGGTAACTAATTAAATTATCTAATTTGCCATGACACAAATTAAATTTTAACTAAGTGGTACCCACTTGTATTACTGAGGTCCCTTCAGGTGATGGAAATTTTCTTGGTGCAGACAAAACTATCTTAAAAATGGATTTGAGGAAAATACAAAAAATCTTGGATACTCAAGACATAATATCTGTATTATTTAGCGAGAGCTCAGCCAACTGCACTACATCAAATTTGGCAATTTTGCAGCAAAAACACAATGGGTTTTTTTGTACTTTATCTCCAAATGAACTCAAGCTTTCTTTTCAGCAGGTGTCATGCTCAGAGTGGTGATGTGAGTAGGAAAGTGCAAAAACTATCCCATGGCTGTTCTGGAAGCTTCTGTGATCCCCTGGAAGCAAGTCAGAACAGTCTGTCTTGTGTCCTCCCCTCTTTTCCTCCCGGAGATTTGCTATCTGTGGGGAAACACCACTAGAGGTTGCTGTTAGATGCCTTAAGTGCAACCCAGGCCAAAAGCTACCTCTGTCCTTGATGGAATTACACAACATGGGCTGTGGCTCAATACAGAACAGGGTCTTGCTGGGCTTAGTTTTGCTGCCACAAGTTTATTTTTGAGTGGGTGAGGGTGTGAATGCACCTTCTGTGTCTGTTATTTGCCTCACAAGTGCTTTTATAACTCTCTCTCTGCCTCTCTGGAAAAGTTTGAGAAACTTTGTGCACTTCCTCAGGATAAACTGGTCTCAACTCTTATCAGTTTGTGTCACAGTGGAACTGTGCATTTCGACACTCACATCTATTTTAAACATAGGCTTACTTGTCTGTTTGCTTTCTAACAGTGGAGACTTTCTTCAGTTGTATGGACTGGGCTTTTATTTGCACTGTAGCAGCTGATGAGCTCCAGTTATAATAACATTTTGTAAGTGAAAATAACCTGGTGTTATTGGGATTCTGGGAAAAAGTGTATCTAAGATGAACCCTCTTCAAGAAATCACATTTAAGAGCTTGCCATGTGCTTTCACTGGTAAAATTAGAGCTCTTTAAAAGTCTGGATAAAGCCTTAGAGATAAGAAATGGGCTCTGTGCCTTTTCACTTTGTTACTGATTAAGTTAATGTTTGCTATGGTAACCCTTGTCTTAAAAACAACACTCTTGGTTCTGCCCTCCACAGTGCTGCTCCTGCTGGTGTTTGATAACAATAGGAAAGGGAAACAATACAGGCTGGGTAGGCTGGGAATCTCTTTTAAAAGAAAAACTAAATTTAAAAAAAACCACCCTAGGGCATGTTTTGTTGTTGGGTTTGGGGTTTGTTCTCTTGTTGGAAGGGGGATATTGCTTTAAGCTATTCTGCCATGTGTGGGTTCTGTCTCATCTAATTTCTTAGTGTTTCCTGCTATAATACAGAAGGGGAATGATTTCCCACTGCCAGAGGGCAGGGTTGGATGGGATTTTGGGAAGGAATTGTTGCCTGTGAGGGTGGGCAGGCCCTGGCACAGGTTGGGCAGAGAAGCTGTGGCTGCCCCTGGATCCCTGGAAGTGTC
>JAWWEW010000165.1:60444378-60488329 GCA_035583185.1 Anabacerthia variegaticeps
CCCTCCCCAACACCCCCCCACACACAAACACCCCCACCACCCCTCCTCCCCCTCACACAAACCCACCCCCCACAACCCCCCCCCACACAGACCCCCTCACACACCCCCCATACATCCCCACACACCCCCACCCCAAAACACCCCAACACACCCCTTTCTCCTTCCCCTTGGGCCCCGCTGCCCCCAGGGTTGTCCCCCTTTTTGTGGGGTGAGGGGACGGGCCCCGGCAGAGCAGGGCCCTGGGGACACCCCTCGAAATAGCAATAATTGCCATAATAATCAATATTAAATCGCCCCCGGCTGTCGCCAGGGCAGGTGCAGCTCTCAGCGGGTTACACCTGCTGGGAGCTCTGAACAATTCAGGGTAAAGAGAGACCCGGGCATTAAGTCATTTCAAACGCTGGTTTTCTAAGTCATTAAGCAAAAGGCGTGTGAGAGAAGAAATAAATTATTTTTTTTAGCTCATCTGTATAAATAGCCCTGACCGTGTGCCCCCTTTCTGGGATGACAAAACACCCCCTGCCAGGGGATGAAGTGCCAGGGCCATAAACAAATTTGCTCCCTGTGTGACTCAGGTTTGCTCCTCCATCCCTTGGCATTCACACCCAGAGCCTCAAAAAGCCTCCCAGTGCCATGTCTGGAATGGCTGTGGTTCTTGGCCCTTGGTTAGCAGCTCTTGGGAGCTATTTTGGGAGGATGGTGAGCAATGTGTTGCTGTGGTGGTGTCCTGGCTCCAAACTCCCTGTGGAACTGAGGAACGAGGGGACAGCAGTGTCTTTGTGCCACCAACATCCATGGCACAGGGTGGGGGATGTCACCCAGAGGGGTCCAGCTTGGAAATCTGAGACCTTAGCCTGCCCCTGGATGGGCTTTCTCTTTTTGGATGTGTTGGAGAGCCACAAGTCTTTATTTAGTCTTTCTAAAAGAGGTGGGAAACTCGGACCTGTGTGAAAATGCTCGGGATTGTCTGTAGCTTCCATGTTAAAATTGGATTCGGAGTTTGGAACATAAACCATGTTTTGGTTTGGTTTTTCCTGCCTTTTTTGTAGCCTTAAGACTTTGGCTAAACATCAGGTTTCTCTATAGGAATTCAGTTGTATCCTCTGTTAAAGTTGAACCACTGTTGCTGTGTATTAACCAAGGCTTAAGAAGTGTCTGCCCATCAGAAAAATGAAGCCATAAAGAAGCAGCTTTAGCCAAAGTACCAGAAGCAACAGCTTGTTTGGGGAAAAAAAACCCAAACCCTCTTTATCCTCCTTGCATCTTCTCACATGACACAGGATCAGCTTTTCTGTCTGACAGTTTTCCCTGCATCCTCCTGAGCTGCTTTCACTGCCCCATTTGTCTGTGGCTAGAAAATCTTCTGTATATTTATGCTGTATTTCTTAACTGCAGGAATTAAGTCTCTTTTTCTTTTTTCTGTCTTTTTCCCCCCCTCTACCTAGACATCACAGTTCCATGGGTGGGGATCACCTCTCTTTTATTATCCTGGGGCCTCCCTATATATTAAATTTCCTCAGGCTTTGTTTCTCCTGCTCAGAACTTTCCATGAATGAATGGCAAATTTATTTTAATGAATTAAAGAAACAACACACCTATGTGAATAACACAATGTGAACAATCTGAGCATGTTTGATGGCAGGGGGAACGCTCAGTGCAGACATGAAGCTCTGTAAACCTTGGATTCCTTCATGGTTTTTGATGATAATGGGATAATTTTTAAAGCTCTGCTGGAAGTATTTTTGCCTGCATTCTCTAATTTAATATTTTGAATGACTGATGGAAGAGAGAGACCCTTCTGAGGTCAGCTTTCCTTGTTTCCTCTCTGTAAGCAACGAATGGGTGTCTCTGAATTTCCTGGGACTGAGAGAAGGAGAGACTTTTTAAACAGTCACCAGAGCCATGCAGGGACAGGTGCAGTGAACTGGCAGGATCTCAGGTTGTGTTTACTGCCATCGTTATTTATTTGTTTCTTTTATGCCTTCTAGTAGTGCCTGGGTTAATTTTAGATCAGCCAGTGCTGGAGGAGACTGACAGGGTCACGACAAGGGCTTTGCAGGGTGACCTGGTGTGAGAAACTCAGGATGTGGAAGTGGATGGGGGCATTTGGGCCTCCTGTTTGTCTTCTTCACGTGTTACAGAGTGGGGAAAAGGATCCTTCTCTTTCTAGTGAAAGGTAAAGAAAGCAAGCGTTACTCCTTGTATCCAACAGTGGTTTATTTTTAGCATTTTCTTGCGATTTTTCCTTGTAATAAGACAAATGATTTCATGTTCTAATTACTTCATATTTCACTGGACTATTTTCTCTGCTAATTTTTAGAAAAAGCTGCAGTGAAATTGAAGTTTTTCATCTGTCTGGCGAAAATC
The DNA here is from genome assembly GCA_035583185.1 of Anabacerthia variegaticeps. Lineage (NCBI taxonomy): Eukaryota > Metazoa > Chordata > Aves > Passeriformes > Furnariidae > Anabacerthia > Anabacerthia variegaticeps. The sequence continues at coordinate 60,446,746 of JAWWEW010000165.1, forward strand.
ACACCCTGTATCTGTGAGGGGGAGAGACTGAGGAGCTGCTAAGATTAATTATTGAAGAAGAGCTACAATTAAGGATGAGTAGTCCGGAAATCCTCCAGGAAAATAATCACTGACATTCTTCTTTTCATTACTAATGTGTTGTATATTCCAAAGCCAAGCTGGCATCTTGGTGGTGGTTTCAACTCGGAGACTCTTCTTCCTCCTGGGAGTGTCCTCCAGCCTGTCATGTGCATAAATTCTCCGAGTGTATTTCACAGAGCTCCTGAATTGCTTTGCTTTGTGTGTCTGCAGAAGGCAAAAGGCAGAGACAAAGTAATTGTCTGACTTCTCTAAGCTGTGGGTTATGATTAGTAATAGTGACTTCTCACAGCAAGGGAGTTTATTACAGTGAATAGGTACAGTAATATTGCTGCCCTCAACTCCCATAGATTAGGAAATGTCTCTTTCTGGTTGCTTCTCTCCAATTGTGAACATGTGGAAATAAGCCATGTAACTGTAGAAAATCCCAACTTAATGTGATAAGACTTGAGGAAAGAGAAACATTTAATGGGTCATTTGAGATGTTCTCTCCTCTCGGTTTCCAGTTTATGGGAGTTCCTATAATAGTTCATCCAAAGTTTTGTTTCTTTGCCAGATTGAAAGGCTAAAGATATATAAAGAAGAATGAGTTGCACGACAAGATGCAGTTAAAATGGGAGCTATATCAAGAAATGGAAATGTTTGCTTGGGAGAAACCTGCTGAAGAAGTTGGTAGGAGCAGTTTGGCATCCTATGGGGAGCTGTAACTTTTACAGCCTTCCTCAAATATTTCTGCCTCCCCTCCACAGCAAGAACTTAATTCACTCCCAAATTCTTGACAGATCATTGAGCTTTTTGCTGATGTGGTGGCCGTGAGTTGGGTAATTTGGTTCAGTCAGAGTCTGTGCCCATTAATCCAGCTCTGACAACAAGGATTGCCAAATTACCCCAGCGCTGCCTCACTCTGGGACTGCTGAGCTCTGTGTTTCTGGGCCAGGGGATTTTTGGCTGCAGCCAAAGGTCAGGGTACATACAGTAGGTGTGCAGTGCCCCGTGGTAAACAGGAGGCTCCTACAGTGCCTTTTGTCATTGCTGTGATGACTCCTGGGGTGAGGACACACAGGAAGAACTGGGGTGAGCAGCTGGGCTCCAGTTGCACCACATTCCTCTGGCTCACGTGTGGCCTCTGGCTTTTATGCCAAGCACCTGCATTTGGTTTTTGTTTGTTTTGGAAGGAAAACAGGTATTTTTGCTTGGCTACAGAAGCAGCAGCCAGTAGTTTTGTTGTTGTTCTAATGCTAATGTCATCTGGAAGGGTGATTACATACACTGTGAACCCAAAGGCAGTCACCAAGACTTTCAGATTTCAGCACTTGGAGGAAAAAAGTGAAGCATTTTGAAGTTTTACCTGAAATCAAACCCATAGCTGAGCAGAGAGGGAGGCCCAAGATGCCATCCTGTCAGGGCTTAGTGTATTATTCTTTCTAAATGTAGATTCTTGAAATAAAGGACTTGAGGCATTGTAAAATTATGGAATTATGGAATGGTTTGGGTTGGAAGGGACCTTAAAAACCATCTTGTTCCAAGCCCCTGCCATGGGCAGGGACACCTTCCACTAGCCCAGGTTGCTCCAAACCCCATCCAACCTGGCCTTGGACACTTCCAGGGATGAGGCAGCCACAAATATCAGACCTCCATTAGGATGAAATTGTCAATTCTACATTGCAGAGGGAAATAGAATGAATTGTTTTCATAGCTGAGCTTAATCCAGGATGCACTTTGGAGTGCAGATCAGGATGGTGCTCTAACATAAGCACAAGAGGACAAAGCACATTTGCCATTTCTTAGGGTTAAATCTCTTGGCTGCCTCTTTTGCTGTTTGCTCTTCCCTTCAGTTTTGTAATTTCTCCATCTGCATTGTTCCTGTTTTCTTTAAATGTATTCCCCAAGACACTGTGGAACATGGAGGGGGTCAGAACGTGGCTGCTGCACATTCAGTGGGTGAAAACACAGGGTGATGAATCCTAAAAATATGCCTTTCTGCTCAGTTCTTTGCAGTTCCCAGACCTCAGACATCCAGTGAAGCAGAGCTGAAAACAGACATTTGGATTATCTGAGAGGATTTCTCCAGTGGTTAATGGTTTTTAGAGTCATATGCTCTTCTTAATACACAAAATATTGATGTTTCCAAGCTATCACTCTAGAAATAGCAGTAATTTGCTTCCAAGTTGGTTAATCCAACTCTGATGTTTCCTCAGCTTAGAGGTTCTGTTACAATTCCAGTGAGACACGTGCTCTAGAATTCTGCAAGAGTTTTGGACATTTAGCCATTACTTCCCAAGGTGAAGACAGATAGTTGAGGTTTGGAGAATCCCACAAGCTTCAGTCTTTTTATCTTTTCAGACAACTTACAAGTGTTGTATTGTGCAAAATATCAATAAAAGCATTTAATCTCTTCCAGGTTTTCAGACAAGAAGGAAAGGCTGATGCATCTTAAAACCAAACAGAGAGAATTCCAAAAACAGTAAGTTGTAGTTATTAAATTAATAAAAACTTTAAGAACTCTGATGAAAGCAAAACAGTCTCTTTAATGCACTGTTGCTGGAGACAGACACAGTTCAGATAGTCATAAAACTTTCAATCCTGTTTTTATCTCTAGTGTTTTGAAGGCCATGGAAGGGAAGGAGATAACTGATCAGCTGGTGAGTTGCTCCAAGTGTCCCACGGTTTTTAAACTCTCTGAATTCCTGGATCTCATAGTTTAAACTTACAATTTACCTTGAGGGCACTGTGTTGCTTTCCCAAAATGCCTGTTGTAAGCAAATCTGAAATTGGCTCTGCAAGCAGAGTGCTCCAAACTGTCAGTATTTTTCATTTCTCCCTGGATATTTGTTCCATAACTAATTTTACTGATTGACTTCATACTAAGCATTCGTTTTGTTTGTGGCATTCCTCAGTGCACAAAACCACTGTATGAAGTATTTAGTTGTTTGATCCATTGAAGAGCATCCTGCTCCTTGTGCACTAAAGCTGCTGCCTTTGTTGTTAATCATTAGTCAGCGTGTTTGAAGTCCTTTGTGCCCTAGAGTTGCTGAATGTTCTTTTTTTTGTTTTTCAGAGATGGAAAATAATGTCTTGCAAGATGAGGATTGAGCAGCTGAAACAGACCATTTGCAAAGAAAATGACGAAATGACAAGACGTGAGTAAGGCCTGTGCTTTTGTGAAGTGAAACACTCCCTGTGAGCCTTAGAGTGAGGAATCAATTCAGGGGGAGTTTGAGTGGTTTTAAACGGTGAATTTCCAAACCCTCGGTTCTTAAATCAACTTGGAAGGCAAATCAGGGAGTGCATTTTAGCCTTTCCATGCTTGGGCTTTAATTAGCAAACAGCAGGCATTATTCAGCTGGATGGAGATAGTTTTGCAACAGCTTTCAAAGCCAGTGCTTAGCAGCCTGTGACTTTGGCTGTGTCCCTGGAGGTGGCTTTATTCAGTGTAGTGTTTCTGACCGCTTCCTCTTGATAAAGAGGAGCAAACAGCTCTGCAGCTGTTACTAATTTCATGAAATATGATGAATTTTACCCCACACCTCTCTAAAACCCTCAAATCCTACTTGAGCAAGAGTCCCTGAAATACAGTGTAGGCTGGTGAGTTGCTCCATTCAGAAACTCTTTAGATTTATTTTTTTTACACTAAATTTGTAGGGTCATTTTTCAGAAGGGAATATGCAGCACAAGCTACATGCAAAAGAAGTAGAGGAAGCCTCTTGATTGGATCAGGGAGATTTTTATGACTTGAGATTCAAGAGGAGTCATCAGGGAGTGGAAGCAGAGGCATAACCTGAGAACAGTTGTAAAGGAGTAGCTTTAAAGTAAAGGCTTGTGGTGATAACAGCAAAAATGAGATGCAAAATGAGTTTCAGTTAGTAGGGAGGATGGATACTAACAATAGGAAATGTATAATAAGTAAAAGGTGATGGAGTAGACAAGTCTGTTAATTAACAGGAATGAGAACAAGTAACAGTGCAGAGAAGTCTGAAGCAGGCAGTGCTGCCTTTGCTTCATCTTTCCACAAAGAAAATGTGATCAGCTGCTTAGCCAGATTAAATTTGACATCATGAGAGCACTGCAGGCTCAGGAAAGGAAGCAGACAGCTAAATGTTATTTTGGTTGTGTCAGCAAGGCCTTATGGAAGTTAAGGAACAAGCTCAAGTAGTCTGGAGCACTTGGAAAAACATGAGAGAGGATGGCCCAAGAAGCAGAGTGAAAACAATACCTGTGTTCAAAGGATGGAGGAAGAACCTTAAGCTAATGACACAGTTACAAACCTGTGGGCACTTTGCTGGTAAATAGAAGGGTAAGGGGGTTAAAAATAGGCATTACTTTTCATGAATAAGCCATGTCAAATCAACCCTTGTGTGGGGATCAGGTGCTGTAGTGGAGGATGAGGCAGAACTGCACATAACTTGGATTTGGCCACAACCTGAAAGTGTCTTGTGAGCAAACAAAGGCATTTACGCTGCGTGTAATCCCTGCTAGGCTGACCTGAAAGGTTAGAAAAGCTGCATTCAGAGAGTGGGGACGCTGGTCCAACCAAGGGGATGAGGCAGGTGGAGCTCAGCAGGAGCCAGGGCTGTATTATGGGAAATACTTCTGCTCAGTATTTCCCATAATAGCTCATGGGGTGGAGTAGAAGGCAGAATGGAGGAAGCCAAGGTGGATGACTTCTTCAGAGAACAGGATCACATTCAAAATCATGCAGGGAAATGCACAACTTTACCTGAAAAGGACAAAATTGAGTGCACCTTGTTCAGGGAAGAGAAACATAAACCCAGAGTGGGGGATGCTGATGAGATTTGGCAGGAATGGATCTGGGGAACTGCAAATTAAATAAAGGTTATCAATCTCATGGTGCTCCAGAAAGGTTCAGGCCTCATTCTGGGTTAACTAATACAAGTGGTGTGTTTAAGATGGAAGCAGTGACCCTGCTGTGCCCAGCACTGGGGTTGCCTCAGTGGAAGTTTGGGCAGTTTAAGAAAGATGCAGATCAACTGGAGAAAGTCTGGAGGAGAGTATTGGGAATAAAATACAAGGCACAGATAAGGAAACCGGTGTTTGATTTAGAGCAGAGGAAGGTGAAGAAAAACCAGCTTTTCAGTAGGTACAAGATTATTATTATTATTATGGAGATTGTGACTACTATTTATCCTGTGAAGAAAGGAAGAGCGGAAATCAATGTGATTTTGAGGACCTTAGTCCTCTTTGTCTCAAAATGCAGCTCTGAGGGTGGCAGAATGTCAACACCAGCCAGAGAGGGGAGTTCCTCCCCTTTTCTACTCTCCTGTGAAGTTTATGATCTGCAACTTTTGCAACTTCTCTTGATTCACAGTGAACTTGATTAGATGTACCCTACAAACTGAGCTAGCTATTCCCCAACTAACCTGTTGTCAGCTCAGTTACACCAAAATTGCTCTTGCAGATAGACCTAAAATTAACTCTTGCCATGAGTAGCCAGTAGATCAGGAACCCAACTGGCTTCACTCTTTGGCCACAGTAGAAAGTGTCAGAAGGTTGTTTCTCTTCCCTTGGATGTGGCATCATTTAATTTTCCCAAATAAGAACAATTTCTAGAACAGTGGCTCCTGCTTTTGGGGTTGACTCTCCTGGAGACCTCAATAATTGGCACTTCCTAAAATGATGTTTTCAAATCTGTGTGTTTGCCTTCTGTCTGTGGAGAGCAGTTCAAGGAGATGGGCTGGCAAGCCCCTGGCAGAGATCAGTGTTCCTGGGCTTGCATTTGTCAGGCCAGAGTGGTGTCCTGAAATACTCCTGGGGACAAATTTTAATCACCTCATAAAGCAGAGGTGCAGAGAGTGGAAAGGGACAGTTGTTTCTGTGCTGGGCCTTCTAAAGAGGAAATGTGTGTGCAGTGTTCTCCCCTGCTCTCAAATAATTGCTGTTAGACCTGCAGGGAAGGGAGTTCACCCTGTGAAAAAGTAGCCTTTCAAGTACATGAATGTGAAAATTGAACAGATGGACGTTTTGTTCCTCCTCTGTCTCTTATTCTTTATGCAAAGAGAGAGTTTGGGGATATGAGTGCAAGCGTTAATTGATTTTCTATTGACATTAGAGGAATGCTTAAAGGACTTGTAGCTGACACACACTCAGAGAAAAGTGGGGCTGACCACTGCTCCTCTAACAGGGGCCACTTGTTTTGTAGCCAGGAGGAATGTTTGTTCTTATCTGCACGGAGAAACTATTCTCACCTTCTTTAATTTGGGACTTTGCATCTCCCACGTATCAGATCTTCCTTCTTACCAGACACATCATGGACTGCAGCAGGTCAGATGACTGGAAATAATTCCTGATGCTCAGAGAAAGCAGGCTGTGTGCCTGCAGGGTCAGGCACCCTTCAAAGCAGGCTGGATTGAGAGTTATGGGCATTTATTTGGGGAGTGTGTAAGAAATCTTCCCCTGTGCTTTTGAAAGGCAGAGGTGGCTGACTCTCTGTAGCACCACATGTTTGTGGGAGCATTACTGCAGTCAGGTTTTTTTATAGCAGAATCAGCAGATCAGAGAATCATTAAGGTTGCAAAAGACCTCTGAGATCAAGTCCAACCTCTGATGCTTCAAGATGCTCTTGAAGGATATTTTCCCAGGCCTGATGCATGGAGTGAATCCAGGGGGCTGCAGCACTTCAGTACATGAGCCCATTTCTCAATTTGTGAGTGGGAAGGGGGTTAGCCAGTGTTCCCAGTCTGCACCATTGGGATCCAAGTGCTTTAAGAGCACATCCACGAGTGTGAAGCCCAAGTAAGACACACTGACAGCAGCAGAGGTGCCAGAAATGGTGAATGAAGATGCTATCTGCACTTCACAGGATTTGGCTGGCTTTTTGGCCAGCACCGTGCAGACGTGTACAGTCAGGCTATTTCTGTCAGGATGATTACCTCAGAGTTTAATTAAACTGGGAAATCTTGGCTTTTCTGCTCCAAATCCAAAAATAGCTGGGCAGAAGATAGGGCAAGAATAATCCCACTTGCAGTCTCTTTGGAGACCTTCAGAGGAGCTTAAAAAGTTGTGCCACCGAGCAGCTGGATGGTGTTAATAGTTTAGCAGCGTTTTCTGTTTTAAGCTGCTGTCGATCTTGTTTTCCATCAGTATTAATAAAGCTTTTCTCAAGCTTTGCCACGGGCAGCTCCTGCTCCTCTTCCAAGGGTAACATCTGCTGCTGTTCCCACAGACACAGAGGGGCTGCTGAGGATCAAGGAGGAGAACCAGAAGCACTATCGCCGGGCTCAGAGGCACCAGGAGAAGAAGGAGAAGATCCAGAGGCACAACCGCAAGCTGGGAGACCTGGTGGAGAAGAAAACCTACGACCTGAAAACTCAGTATGAGCACCTGGCAAGCCTCCGCAGGACACACATCCTGGAGCTCACATCCGTCATCTTCCCCATTGAAGAAGTGAAGACAAGCATGAGGTGTGCAAGGCTTGCCCTTCTGGGCTGCTTTTGCTTGGCTTGAGACACCCAGAAGGGAGTGGTGTCAGTCTAAGGTTGAGGTTCTGGCTCCTGTAGCACCTGGGGGGAGGAAGAGGAGGAGAAAGAGGAGGAGGAGGATGTTTCTTCCCCAAAGGCAAAGCTGCTCACCCAAAGGTAGAGGTCTATTATAGCAGAATCTGGAGGTGCTTCCATCTCCCCACTGAATGGTCTGAGCTGTGTGTCCTGTGTTAAACTTTCTTAAAATATGGACTCACATCCCTGGAAGTGTCCAAGGCCAGGTTGGACGGGGCTTGGAGCAGCCTGGGCTAGTGGAAGGTGTCCCTACCCATGGCAAGGGGTGGAACTAGATGGTCTTTAAGGTCCCTTCCAACCCAAACCACTCTGTAATTATACAAAGATAAGTCATTAAAAATCCCAAACAAAGGAAAGTTGTTTTGGGAATAAGGAATTTTGCAGGACTGTTTCTACAGGCATTTTGCCCTCGGTGAATTTGGCTCGGTGCCTGCTGAATGCACGTTTGATCCTATTTTTAAAACCTCTTTTCCACCCCTCTCTGTGTCCTGCAGAGACCCTGCAGATGTGTCATCTGAGAGTGACAATGCCATGACCTCGAGCACTGTGAGCAAGCTCGCAGAAGCCAGGAGAACCACGTACCTCTCCGGGAGGTGGGTGTGTGATGACCACAATGGGGACACCAGCATCAGCATCACAGGGCCTTGGATCACCTTGCCCAACAACGGAGACTACTCAGCCTATTACAACTGGGTGGAAGAGAAGAAGACCACACAAGGACCTGGTAAGGGACAAGGTGTGATTTGAGGCAGCTGGGACACTCCAGAAGTCTTGGATGCCAACAGAAGGCACCGAGTGTCATCAGTGAGTGAGGAGCAGGAGACAGGTCCATTTCTTCTCATCCAGATAAACCTGAGTCAGAAATAAATACCAATGTAGGGATGATAGTGAGAGTTTCCCTGCCAGGTTGGAACTGGGTGATTTTTAAGGTCCCTCCCAACCCAGACCATTCTGTGATTTTTTTTGATTAAAAAAATCCTCTTCTGCAGGAAATGCTCACTGGGACACACAGCACAATGCAATAGAGAAATAAAGTTAATTATTCACAGTTTTGACATGGTTCACATGCCGTCATCTTAACAGGAATTCCAAGAATTACTATTTTCTTCCAACTTCTGACAGATTTCACTGTAAATGATTGCTAGATTCAGGCTGTTCTCCCTACTTACAACTGACATTTTCCAGAGTACACTTGAGTAACACATTAACACACCCATCAAGGCTTCATTTAAAACGAGACTTTCATGTTGTTTTTCTTTCTTTTAGATATGGAACACAATAACCCTGCTCATACCATCAGTGCTGCATTGTGCTATGCAACTCAGCTCGTTAACACTTTGTCTCTCATACTTGACGTCAACCTTCCCAAGAAGCTCTGCAACAGGCAAGTAAACACAGGAGGGGCATCCAGCTTGGGCTGACCTTAAAGCAGTCTTGAATTGGAACAGCTTTTATGGTGACATTGATGGCTCATGGATTTTTGGGCTGTTTGAGGAAAGGAATAGCAGGATTTGAGACCACAGCTAACAGTCTCTCCTTTTTTGCCTCCTGAGAGGGTAGACCCACCATCCCAGTTGGAAATAACACCTTTCTAATTGGTGTATTCAGCATCATCACCTTAGGAAGGAAATATGACAAGTCCATGAATAGCACTTTTCATTTTAGTGAACCCCCACTGTGCTTCACAAAATGCCAGCCCAATTCAGGCAGCTCTTGAATAGCTCTGCTACATTCTGTGCTGTAGAGCAGGGCCTTACAATCTGGCATGACAGCAGTGTGATTCCCTTTGGGATAAAATTCCTGTGGGGAATGTACCTGGCTGCCAGATCCAGGAGTGCTTTGCACAAACCCCCTTGGGGATGAAAAGCACTGTTCAATTTTTGATGTCTGTGTGGAGCAGATGGATTTGTACAGCAGTTCTGAAGGAGCTCTAGACCTGGTCAGTCTTTTTAAGTGTTTAAATAGTGGGTTTTGAAGTGAGGGCACAAAAATTGTGTAAAGTCTCAGCTTTTTTTCCACCCTGTGACAGGGGCTTAGAACTGGATGATCCTGAATGTCCTTTCCAACCCAAACCATTCTGTGATTCCGTGATTTTTATTTGGGTTCTCAGCCTTCACAGAAGAAAAAGGTTGGGAACAGGAAATGATACAGGATTTAAAAGGAGATCTGAAACAGTTTGGTCACAGTGGATCTTTGGGTTTCACACAGTTCACATCACCTGTCCTGTGGAAACCAGTGAGACCAAGGCAAGCAGGGCTTGTTGATTAAACACTACCAGTCTTGCCAGGTGAAAAATGAATCTCCTGAGCACTCTCAGACTGGCTGTACACTTTAAACAAGTGCTCCCTGCCAGGGTGTTTACTCCAGGATTTGGTTTAGGAAGCCAGGGCAGGGAATGCTGACATCCCCAGTGTGTGTGTTTTCACAGCATTTTATGTGTGTGGTGTTTTAACAGCGAGTTCTGTGGAGAGAATCTCAGCAGACACAGGTTCACCCGGGCAGTGAAGAAGCTGAATGCTAACATCCTTCACCTTTGCTTCTCTCAGGTAGGGGCACTGCACAGTTGGATTCTTTAAATAGCTTTTAAAATACCAACTCTGCCTCCTGGTTTCTTCCAGGAACTGATGATGTCTTTTTCTTTTTTCCTTCCCCATGGCAGCATGTAAATCTGGATCTGTTGCACCCACTGCATACCCTCAGGAACCTTATGTACCTGGTCAGCCCAGACACTGAGAACTTGGGCAGGTAAGAAAAGCAAAATCTCCAATCTCTTGGGGCTGAATCCCTTTTGAATTTACATCTTTATTTTTGAGGGAAATTCTCTTCTGCTGTACCTGCAGATGAGTCCTCAGCACAGAAATTCAGGAGGAGACACAAGAGAACAGGAAAAGGGGATCCTGGGTGGGAAATTAGATTTCAGAGACGTGTGTTTGCTGTGTTTCAGCGTATGGCAGGCCCAGCTGGAGCCTTGGTAGCTGATGATGGACTCATTTCCCCTACACCCAGAAGCAGGAACTCCTTCCCCCCAGGGAACAGCAGCACATATGCCAGGCAGCCTTGCCACGCTCCAAATGTGCCCCTGCCCACGCCTTGCCAACCTGTGAATACCTGAGAGAATCCAGCAGTAGAAACCCTGAAAAGAATCCCAGGCCAAGCTTTCCCAAAATACTCCCAGTCAATGAACTCCCTAGACCAAAGTTGACACTTCAAACGATATTCATTTATATGTAAATTGAGATTAAAGACAGCTTTTCTGTTAACTTAGTACGTGATGAAAAGAACGTCAGTTCCTGGCCTTGCATGGACCAGGGTTAATAATCCCTTTTTTTTTTACAACTTAAATATAAGAAGGCAAACAACACTGATTTCTCATTGGGATGATCCAGCCAAAAGTCACTAGTTCCTGAGGCAGTCTGCAAATATTTGTGTGATGTGACTAGTGCTTTATTCTCCCCTTAAGTGTAGTGTTCTGAAATCTACTTTTCCACTTTGTTCTCGTGTACAAATCTAGTTTTATTCAAAAACCTGCAGTGCCACTAAGAGGAACTGCCTCTTCCCACTTCCCTTGTGTTCCCTGGATATATCTCTGCTGATTCAGCCTGAAGACACGGGGAACCAAATCTTTGTAATATAGCTTGGTTTGGGAAGAAGTCTGTGCTTGCTGCTGCTTGCCTGAAAACAAGGAAGGTGCAGGAAATACCCAGAGGATGGAGAATTTGTCCTGAAAAAGGTCCAGGTGCCACAGTGGGTACCCATGCAGGTGTCACAGAGCTCCATGTGCATCAGTTGGGGCCAGGTGGTAAAAGAAGGGCTTACAGGAGAGTTGGATAAAATACCCACCAGGCTGCTCAATGGCTTTAGAGACACCACTGGGAGCAGAGGGTATGAGCTGGTAGAAGGGAAGCACATGCACTCAACACAGATCAATTGCCCTCAAGAATGAAGGTGGGGATTCTGCTTCCTTCTGTCCTCCTCCCAAGGCTGGGTGAGATCCTGGAGTGGATGGTGTCACCAGGCAGGAGTCACTGGGCTCGGGACAGGGAGAACGGGTGGAACGTTGTGGCCTGTGTTACAGAGGAGGTCACTGGAGATGATCTAATGCTCCCTTCTGGCCTCAAACCTGATGACTCTCTTCTCATGTTGCCTCGTTAAGCAAAACACTTTGCCAGGAGGCAGCACTCCCATTCCTTTCTGGATTATGAAAGAGGAGTGTTTGTCTTTAATTTCTCAGCTGGCTATAAATTTTGCAGCAACCAGCTCTCTTTGCCTTTAGATACCTAAGCCTTTAGCTGGCTGACAGTCTCCTTTATGTGCTGCTGTTTTCATATACAGACAATTTTACCAAGCTTTGATTGAAAACTGGATTAAAGTTTTCCAGGCTAAGTCACTGCTTCGGGCTCCTTCTCCCAGTAAGGCTGGAGAAACTCTTACCTGTGCTAAACAGTTACTGTGTTTAATGGTTGGACTCGGTGACACTGGGGCTCTTTTCCAACCTAAATGATTCCATGATTCCCTGAAATTCTTGCTGATATTTCACTGAGCAGCTTTGGAATGAGCTGTGGCAGGAACTCTGCTTGCTATGGGCAATTTGCCTTTCTGTGCCTCTGTGGAACTTTCAGAGTCTGTGACTGTGGGTCACAAGGCCTCTCAGAGTGCCTGCCTTGGCTCAGGGGAGGTCACTCTCCTTGGGGCTGGAGCATGGGGATGGGGTGGGATGCAATGGCTTCTCCCACCAGGCAGTGGCAGCAGGGAACTCGGAGTCACAGGTAGGTTTAGCCAGGAATTCTGAAGATCCAGCCCCTGCTCAAAGCAGAGTGCTCAGAACTGGAGTATGGAACCCAAGAGGAAAGGCTGAGGGGGCTGAGCCTGCTCAGCCTCGAGGAGAGGTGACTCAGAGGGGACCTCATCAGTGTCCATCAGTATCTGACAGGAGCCCAGAGGGTGGATCAGGCTCTGCTCTGGGGTGCCAGGCAATAGGACAAGACACAGTGGGCAGAAACTGATGGTCAGGAAGTTCCACCTGAATGTGAGGAAGAATTTTCCTGTGTGGGTGACTGAGCATTGGAACTTCCAGAGAGGGGGTGGAGATACTCAGATACCATTTGGACACAATCCTGGTCCAGGTGCTCTGGGATGGCCCTGCTTTAGCAGGAAAGTGGGACCAGATGACCCACTGTGGTCCCTTCCAGCCTGAACCATTCTGTGATTGTGTGTGGTGGGGCTTGGGGTGTCTCCCGTGAAGACCCCACAGCCTCTCTGGGCAGCCACTTCCAGTGTTTGACCAGGCCCATGGTGAAAAGGATGCTGAGGTGTCTCTCAGGGCCCAGGGAGAAGTCTCCACTAGGGAGTTGTGCCAAGTCTCTAAGTTACAGCCTGTTTCACACCCTGACAGAGCTGAGCCATCTCACCTGGCCAGGGCTAGTGCTGGAAATTAAAGCTGTTCCACATCAAGCTGAGATTCCCACCAGTGGAGCTCTGAGTTATCACCAGTGGTGTGTCTCACTCTCCCTGCCAAAGCAGCCTGGCTCTTCCACCGCTCCTGCTCTGTGGTCTGGAACCCTGTCACTTCCTGGGCCAAGTGTTTTTGTCCCAGCCTTGTCACAGCACAGTTCTCTGTGCAGCCAGTGAGCTTCTCTGCCACCTGATAAAGACAGGGCTGTCTGGTCTCTCTGCTGGACACGTCACAGGGCTGTGGCATTCCTAGGGTTCCTCCCAGCCATGCAACAGTCCCTGTCCTGCCACCACCCAAGGGACTGATGGCACCGTGTCCACATTCACAGGTCTGGGCCCTTTGAGATCAGCGCCGACCTCGAGGACTCCATGGAGTTCGTGGATCCGAGCGCGGCCGGCGAGACGGACGAGAGCGGCGACGAGCACGTGAGCGACGAGGAGACGGACCTGGGCACGGACTGGGAGAACCTGCCCAGCCCCAGGTTCTGCGACATCCCCTCGCAGCAGGTGGAGATGCTGCAGAGCCAGAGCACCCAGGTGTCCCAGCCCATCGCCAGCAGCAGCGCCGGGGGGATGATCTCCTCGGCTGCCGCCTCGGTGACCTCGTGGCTCAAGGCGTACACCGGGCACCGCTAGCAAGGGACACGGGAGCTGTGCCAGGAACCCCTCCCCGACAGTGCTGTAGGAAACCTTTACTATTCAGTTAAGTAGTGCCTGGAACGAAGAAAAGGTCGAGGACTTTTGTTTTGTAAACCAGAAAACAAACCAACCAACCAACCGACCCTTTTTATTTACCCAAGGTGACTGTGACGGTTTTGTAAATTAGCTCCCTACTCTGAGGGACTCTGTGATGGCACTTTCTGTCTGCATTGAGTGTCGAAGGACCCAGCGACCTCCATCTCTGCTGTCTGAAGAAGAAACACATTGTGGAGTATTTGGACCGGGATGGGAGCAGAGGAGGCTGCTCAGGGCACGGTGTGGACAGTGGTGCAAATGCAGCTCCCACTTTCTTAACTCCTTACAGGGTTTTCCTTTGTGTGTGTGTGTTTTAAATCTGTCTTGCATAATGCAGAAATGCGTATTTCTAAATTTTTTTCATTCAGGACATGAAAATTATGCATTTTTAACATGTTTTCTAATCTCTGTTGCCATATTTTTAATACAAAGAATCAGCATGGGCAGGGAATTCACACAGCAAATTGCTCTTCTTTTAGGTTTGGTTGTGAATCTTTTAGCCCAGTTTTGCTGTAGAAAACTGGCTTGTTTCTTCATGCTGTTTCCACTGGTAGGTGTTCTAGAAGTTTCGTGTTGTGCTGTCCAAGGCACACCAGGCTCTTTACTCTCAATACCATACACCAAAGAAACACTGGATGTTCTCTTCACTAGGCCCACGCTCGATGCTGACACAGGATTGCGTCGTTGCAATAATACCCATCGGCTCCCAAACCTCATTTCCAGCCAGCTTGGTGAAGTCACACGCTCTCCACACTACACGTGTTTCTAACCATGTTCTCCTTTGTGTTTATGGTGGGGTTTTTTGTTTACTGGATGCCAAGAGGTTGATTTCATTTCCTGGCTCAGGAAACCACGGGAGGGTGGGATGCTGACAGGTGAGCTGCTGGACTCCTCTTCCTCTGCCTTGAGGGATGGAGCACTCACAGGTGGGTTTGCTCAGTGAGGCCTCCAATGTGCAGTTCACATTTGGAACTGGGATGTTTTCTCCACAGGGTCAACCGTGGGACGAGCACCCTCCCATCCCTCCACGAGGGAGGGTTCCTGCCACTGCCCCCCAGTACTGGGTCTCCCCGCCCCATCCCTCCTATGGCAGCTCTTTCTCTTTGGCCTTGGGGTTGGGCAACTGTTGTCAGTTTATTTTAAGTTTTCTTTCTATTTTTTTTTAAACCAAAGACCCTTAACTCCACACTAGCAACACCCATGTTGTTAGAGGACGGCCCCCTCGCTCCTGCTGCTCTCTTGGTCTGATAGTTGGGTGTGTTTTAAGAGAACAGCCCCAGCTCCCTCGAGTACTGGAGCCTGATCAGGGCCCGGGGGTTTGGGCACTGTTGGCTCATGGCACTTTATCCGTCGCAGCTCTCAGATCTTCACAGCTCTGAGCAACCAGCACACACCAGTACTGGATACTGGGCTCATTGCATTGTGCAGCCCCTTCTGGCTCCTCATTTGTTTTGCACTGGACCCTGACATCTAAATACCTTTTTTGTGTGGTTTTTGTTTTGTTTTTTTTTTGTTTTAATAGGCTTTTTAATAGGTTTTTAATTTCATTCCCTCTTTTGTTGCTGCCTTTGTGCTACTCGGAGCCCCGAAAGGTCAGGCCGCGACTCAGCTTTGTCCACTGTCACTGCCTGAACTAAGGGAGAGAAACCCCAACACAACAACTTTTCTAAGCCATATATTTCCTATCCATGTTTTCCAAACTAATTCCTTTGCAGCCATGTCATGTTCTGAGAGTGCACAGGTTGTGGGAACGTGCTGGGACGGGGCTTTTCCTGGGGCTCTGTTTTCTAACAGAACACAAAAGTTGTGGTGGGTTTTTTAAAAGTGTTTTTGCACATGTGTAGCTGAGGAAGAACTGTGCGTGTCCAAACCTTGAGTGCAATCACCAGGATTCCTTTTCCAGGTTGTTTGGGGGGGACAGGGGAGGGAGGGCAGGAATATCTGTAATTGTAGGTATTTGAAGACACCCAGCTGAGAGTTTACAAAACCCTTTGTGTAGCATGAATTTCAGTTCAGGCCGTGACCAGTGACCTGGGGTGGCCAACTGGAGCTGCCAAGGATGAGCCTGATTTTGGGGGGCCCAGCCCTCTGCCAAAAATCAGGTGCCTTTGAAGGGTCTCAGATGGGACACCCAAGGGTGGCTTTTCACCTGCGAAAACTCACGGCAACTTCCAAACTAAGATGTAACTAAACACAAATGGTTTGGTTTTTAGGGTTTTTTTGTTGTTTTTTTTTTTCTAAATTTTATTGTATTATTGCAATAAATCTTTAACAGTAATTTTTTTTTTTTTTAAAGTTGTATATTTATAACTGTTAACTTCTGTGTGGTCTTGTTTTTCACCGTGCTGGGCAAAAGTACACAAGAATTTCCAGCCTTGAAAGCATCACAGGGACCAGACCTGTTACAGTGCAATCAGTCGTACAGCGGTGGAATAAGCAATACCCATTCTAAAAAAATACTCTGACATAAAATAACTGCATCTCCACAGGAGCAGGAGGCAGATTCCTGCCCAACACACACACACATATCCCCCTCTATGTACATGTAAACGGAGAAATCCCTCGTGTGGGCCTGGCTTGGGGCTGCTCCTGTGCTGGGGGACGTTTGGTTCTGCAGGGGGTGGGTTCCTTCTGCATGCAAAGGGAGATGCTCCTCCTGACAAGGTCGTTTCAGGATACAAGGTGTGTCTTTCCATGGATGGAATTATTTAAGTGAAGCAGCGAGTGCTGAGCACCAGGGATGGGAAAGGGCCTGGCAGCCTGTGGTTTACAGGCTGCTGAATGATGGAGGAGAACCAAGCCCTCCCAGGCAGGTTTTTGGGATGTATCCAAGACTGATGCCCTGTGATTCCTGGCTGCTGCACGCTCAGGACCGGGAGCAGCAGAGCTGGGGGCAGTTTGTTGCCCCAGTCACAGCACAGTCTTGACCACGGGCAAAGCCAGGCCTGGCTCTGAGCTCAGCTCGTGCCTGGGGGATGCTCAGGTCGGTTCTGCTTAAGCAGGGCCATCAGTGGGAGGTTTTGCCCTCTGCCCACAGTGGTTTGTGGCAGGAGAGCAGCCTGGTAATGCCCCGAGTCCTGTCCCTACTCCAGGGCTTGCCTGGACCAGCCAAAGGCAGACTGGGAAAAGAAACAGCCCGGGGTGAGGCTTCAGCACCATTCCCACCGTGCAAGGAGTGGGACTCGAGATAGAGGTCGGATGTTTCAGTGCAGTTTTGTGCAGGTGTGGAATCCTAGAATGGTTTGGCTTGGAAGGACCTTAAAGACCATCTCATTCCAACCCCTGCCATGGGCAGGGACACCTTCCACTAGCCCAGTTTTTCCAAGCCCTGTCCAACCTGGCCTTGGACACTTCCAGGGATCCAGGGGCAGCCACAGCTTCTCTTGGAAACCTGTGCCAGGGCCTGCCCACCCTCCCAGCCAGCAATTCCTTCCCAATATCCCATCTAACCCTGCCCTCTGGCAGTGGGAAGCCATTCCCTGTGTCCTGTCCCTCCATGCCTTGTCCCCAGTCCCTCTCCAGCTCTCCTGGAGCCCCTTTAGGCACTGGAAGGGGCTCTCAGGTCTCCCTGGAGCCTCCTCTTCTCCAGGTGAACACCCCCAGCTCTCCCAGCCTGGCTCCAGAGCAGAGGGAGCATCTCCATGGCCCTGATGACAGTTCCAGGGGCTGGCACAGGGGCAGGAACTGCAAGGAGGGACCCGAGTTCCACTGCAGCATCCCAGCACCTCATCACAGGGAACAGACACAGCGAAGGGAAAAGCTGCTGCAGGAACAGCCAGGATGGAGCAAAAGCCCAAAGAAGCCTCAGCCATGGGTGGCTTTTTCTGTGGTGTCCATGCCAGGAGAGTCCCAGAGGTCGAGGAAAACTGGAAGTTTATGGACAATGGAAATGTTAGTACAACTTCTTTGCAGGCATATCTGGAAATCGAGTCTGGACACTCCAACTGCACCCAGGCAGGGAAGCCAAGCACAAAGTGCAGTCCTTCATCCTCAGGCCCAAACTTTGTAAATCCAACACTGGCTTGTTGTTTTAATTGCCTCTTAGGAAACAAGGGAGTCCTCTGGACCTTGGGTTCTCCCTGAACCACCCGTTAAGGAAACAGAAATCTGTCCTTTCCTACTTTTGAGGAAAAGGAAGCCTGCAGGCAGCTCGGCATGGCAACACTCGGAACCAGCCCATGGCTAGATGCCAAAGCTTGTTCTGCAACACAATTTTTAACGGCAATCCTGTGCAAAGGGACAGTTCCAGCAAACAATGTAATAATAAATGATGTATAAACCAGCCCACGCTGCCCAGCCAGCTTAGGGAGGAGGGCAGACGAGTTGTCCTCCAGATTTACCTGCTCCAAGGAACAAAACAGCCTCATGGTATTATTTTATCCTTGTTTTTCCCCTTGTTCAACAAAGGTGACCAAAATCTCACACTCTGTTCCAAAAAAAATGACCTCACTGGCCCCTTATCTAATTACAAAATATTTTCCTCTCCCTTCTGCTCCAGCCTCTCGCTGGGACTTTCCTCGCTGCTGTCAGCCTCAAGTTTTCCAGAGTCTTGGGTGGGGGGCAGGAAAGCAGCTTCTTTCCCCTTTCCTTTAATCAGAATCGAGCTGAGGGCCTTTGATGCCGAAGGCTTTGGCAAAACAAGAGCCTGGCAGCTGCTGTGCTGCTCGTCCCAGGGAGCGCAGGGAAGGCTGGGCGAAGCCTGCGCCCCGTTAGGGGATGAAGTCACGGATTAACCAGGGATCCTGCTTTTCCTCTCCCTCTTCCCAGCCGATTACGAGGCGGCCGCACCCTCCTTCCAGGCTCCTGATTTCATTCCTCGTGGCTCTCATCATGTCTGCACTGCAGGCAGGCCGAGCTGGGAGGGAGAGGGGTCTGATGCTCGGGGTGGCACGAGCAGGTAAAGGCAAAAAAAGAAACACAACCTTTAAATCTCCCTGAGCTCGTCAAACCCACACTGGAGGCTGTAAGGGCTGTTTCCCTCCTCTCAGTTAGTGGAAAGAAGAAAAGCATCCTCCTTCAAACCTCTCTGTCCTCAGAGAGGAGCCAGGTGAGTTGCTCCATGTGATCCCAGGGCAGGTGACAAGGGGGGCAGCTCAGCCCGGTCCTCACAGCCAGCAGTTTTCCACACCTCGCTGATCCAGTGCCAAGAGGATGAACCAGGTGCAGGGCCATCCCATCCACAGCCCCTGCCCTTTGCAGCAGCTCCCTGGGCTTTGCAGGGCACAGAAAGGCCCGGGATGAGCTCAATGGGAAGGTGGCACCGGCTCTTCTTGCAGCAGGTCAGAGATTTTGGCTGCTCCAGCTGGAACGGTGACTGCCAGGAGTCCATCCGTGCCCTGGGAAGGCGCAGAGGAACAGCAACAGCACCAGGTGTGGGGAGAGAAGGACCTGGAGAGTGCCAAGGCAGAGCTGCCACGCTCCCTCTGGCTGCCTGGAAAACGCCTGCTGCTCCACTGGCTCTGCCCCAGGAGCTGAACGGGGCTGCTGGATTGTCCAGGGTCCATTCCCACACTTCCAAATGGTCCACCCTGCGAGGGGGGTAACGGGAGTCTGGATCACAGCAGTGCAGGAGAGGAATGTACTCCCATAGGTGCCACGCTGTGCTCCCATTCCCACTCTGAGGAAGCACTCTTGACCTGACACAAACCTTCCCAATGCCCCTGGAAAGCACCGACTCACACCCAAGGAATGAGAGGCCAGAGGCCGCAGCAGAGCAGGGCAGAGCACGGCAAGGACTCCTCTTGGAAAGGGAAACACTCCACACAGAGCAGATGGCAAAGCTTCCAGCACATCACAGAGCCAAGGCGACTCCATGTTCATCCTACTGGAGCATCCAGGGAACGAGTGAGGTGGCCACACAAGAGCCAAGAAGCAGGATGACTGGAAAGTCCCTGGTTTTGCAAGCTTCACACACCTAGCACCAGAATTCCCGACAACAGGAGCCTCTGCTGCA
The DNA here is from genome assembly GCA_035583185.1 of Anabacerthia variegaticeps. Lineage (NCBI taxonomy): Eukaryota > Metazoa > Chordata > Aves > Passeriformes > Furnariidae > Anabacerthia > Anabacerthia variegaticeps. The sequence continues at coordinate 60,466,474 of JAWWEW010000165.1, forward strand.
CGCAGGGCTGGCAGGAAGGAAAAGCAGGAATCTGTGGATGTTACAAGAGGGAGTTCTGCAAGGAACAGAGATTTGGGGGGTGTTGTTCCTTTGTTAGCAGGAGGACAGGTTTGCTAGAGGAAGCTCACTGCACATCTGAACTACAGCACAGCACCAAGTTTCTGCCACGTGTTTTACAGCATTTTTATTTTGGGGCAAAAGTCTTACAAGAGAAAGTCTGGTAAGGCAGATCTAGAATGCACGTTTTATTTATGTAAAAAAAAAAAAAAAACCAGACAACATGGGTAAGGTAGACAAGAACTTTTTTTTATATTCTGACTATACAATAATATTCCTCTCTTTTTTTTTCCTTTTTAATCCACTGCCACGCTACTATAATGGATCTGTTCTATAGCCTAAGTTTCAGGTTGTCCAGTTAAGTTGTCTGCAGCTTCTTTATAAACAAGTTGACCTTTACCTATTTAGAGTTTCTTCTCAGAAACATTCATATATTATACGGAATATACAGATTTGGAAACGAGACACTTAAAAACACACACACCTATAGCCGCAACACTGGGATAGCTGCATTGTAGGGGGTTACCTTGTTCAGCCAGCTGTAGACTCTGTATGTACAATTAGTTTTTATAGTGTTATTTACAGAGATGGACTAAAAGCTCTCTTTAATCTAAAAGGTAAAGGCTCTTGTGTTCTCAGTATGTGCAGTTTCATAGCCCTGTGGAACAACAAAACAAAACCAAAAAAAATAAAAAAAAATAACCACGACAATTATATACACTGTAAACAGCACAAGGCATGAGAATCTCCTCCTACCCCAAAAGAACCTCGCAGGAAAAGTGTATGTGCACTAATATTCCTCTTCCACTTCGGCTCCCGCTCCTCTGGTTTTCTTATGGATCGCACGGTTAAAGCTGTGGCAGGCAGGGACCCAGTGATTGTCGTGGAGACCCAACTTACAGCCTGGGATGCCCTTCTGGGACCGGTGGCAGCACATCCAGTAGCCAGGCCCATAGGGCAGGGCCTGGCAGTAGGGCTTGGGGTGCCACCGGCACAGCGACACGTCCCCCTTGACGTATTTCTTCTTGCACTGCTTGCAGGGGTCCTCCCGGTACCGCGGGTCCCGCACCCAGCGCGAGTCCGCCGGCCGGATGTTGTAGTACTCGATGATGAACTTGAAGTAGTAGCAAGTGCATTTGAGGGCCACCAGGCTCCTGGTAGGAAGCAACCCAAAGATCTTCACGATGATGTGGTGAGGCAGGAAGGCCATATACTGCTGAGGCTCCAGGAGCTGCTGGATTTTAAACCGGGTCTCCAGAAAGTCATGCGAGACCTGCCTTTTCAGGCAGGAAGCATCAAGTACTTGCAAAGCCCCTTCTGTGGGAGGGACAGAGGGGGCTGATGGCTCTGTAGGGACGCTGCTTCTGACACACGATCTGCCAGATGCCAAAGCGTCCTCATCCTCATCTTGGGCTCCTTCTCCTGGCTTCTCTGGGGTACTTTGGGTACTTTCCCGTGGCGGCTGTTGCTCCTGAGCAGCAGGCTGCTCATCCCGGAGGAAGAACAGCCTCCCCGGGAGCGAATCCTCACTGGCACTAGAGAGCTTCTCTTTCCTGCACCCCTTCTCGGTCTTGGTGACGGATATACTGATGCACAGGGGCTCCTTCCTAGCAGGGTGCAGGCTCTGCTTTGGGAAAATCACAGGCTCCTTCGACGTACAATCAGCAGCGGCGTCCTCGGGCCTGGCAGCGGCGGGGCAGGAGGAGAGCAGGGCTCGGGGGGGCTCAGCCCGCACCTCAGCCATGGCCAGCACCGCGTGAGCCAGCCCCGAGTTCACATCCCCCAGCCCCGCAGGAAAAGGCTGCCGAGCAGAGGCACCGCCATCCCACAGCTCGGCGTCGCCCAGGGGGCCACAGCGGCCTCCATACCCGCCCTCTGCCCCGCCAGCCTCCTCCAAGCCATCCCCCTGAGCCAGGCCCCCCGGGACACCCTTGCCCAGCTCCCCCTCGGGCTGGGTGCCGCTGGCCAGGAGCACCCTGCCCACGTTCCTGCGGAAGCTGTTGTTGCGGGACAGGCTCCCGGCCTCCCGCTCGCTCTGCCGCCTCAGGCACTCCGACTCCAGCTTGGCCACCATGTCCAGCACGCGCACGGGCTCGCCCTGCTGCTCGCCGGGGCCCCTCTCCACGGGCACCTCTCCCGAGGGAAAAGGGTCGGCGCCGGGAAGGGCCCCCTTGGGCTGAGCAGTCGGCCTCGTGGCAGGGGCGGCCGTGCAGGTTTTAGCACAGTCCACCAGCAAAGCGCTCGCTCGCTGCTCCAGGAAAGCCACCATCTCTATCACCGACAGGGACCGGCCCGGGAACGCCCCCTCCCCGCTGTCACTGCCGTAGTGCACCGAGCAGTGCTCGATGCCACAGGCAAAAGGCTCGGGCTGGGAGCACCTGGCGTTGGCCTCCCTCATTCTTTCCAGTTGGATTTTGGCTTTTTTGAGGTCCACCGATTTTTTCCGGCGCTTGGCCGTCCTCCCGTCGATGTCCCACGTGCTCTTGATCTTCATGGAGCCCACCCTGCCGGTGCTGCTGCACTGCTGGGCCGCGAAGAAGGCGATTTTCTCCTTCGTGTTGCCAGGTTTCACCACGGCCCAGACATCCAGCGGCCCTTCCCCTTCCTCTCCCTGGTGGATGGTGGCAGACAGGGCGTTCTTCTTTTCCCTGGCGCTCGGAGCATCCGCTGGACCTTTCCCGTTCATATTGCACATAGTATTTGGATAAAGAATGCCCAGAAGCTTTTGAGATGGAGTCACGAGGGAGGGTTTTGGGAAAGCGCTCAGTTTGGTGCAGGTGGTGTATTTTTCTCCTTGTGCTGGTCCCTGATGGCCTCGCAGGGAATCCTGGCTTATTTCTGGGGATCGCTCTTTCTTCTGTAACTTGAGATATGGCTTTAAGTGCATACCAGAAACCCTGGGAAAACAGAAAGGGGACAAGTTATAGTTGCAAAACATGCCTGCCTGGAGTTAGAGAAGGTGGCCCAGAGCAGGCACCAGCCCACACCTCCAAAGGAACCACATGAGAAAGGAAAAGCAGCAACCAAGGCTGTAATATCCACCCCTGGAGAACTTCCTGCAGCAGGAGAGAACTTCCCATTACAGGAATCTGTTGCAAGGAGGAATCCTAAAGTTTAAGTTCTATCAGCTGTGAAAACAAAGCCAGTGGCTCATTCTACAGTTAGAGCCATCCTCCTGCCTGTTCATCCCTGAATCCAGCTGTAAGGTGCTCGTGGGTTTATCTGGACATCAGCTGCCAGATATCATCTTTTCTGTAGATAAAGTATAGTTGTAGAGCTGGAAAGGGAAATTAGCAAGTGTAATACATTCATCAGAGATCCCAGTGGATATCTCAACTCCTAACACCACCCAAAATACCAGAATGGGTTGGGTTGGAAGGGACCTTAAAGACCATCCAGTTCCACCCCCTGCCATGGGCAGGGACACCTTCCACTATCCCAGGTTGCTCCAAGCCCTGTCCAACCTGGCCTTGGACACTTCCAGGGATCCAGGGGCAGCCACAGCTTCTCTGGGCAATGAAACCTACCCTTCAGAATATTGATAACGGTAAATCTGGTGACTTTCCCTGTGTTGTTCATCAGATGCCCCCCCAAAAGCAACAGAAGCTTCACATCTGGCTGAGGAGACCCACTCTCAAGGACCTGGTTTTATGGCTAGGAATTCAGGAGCTGTGAAGGACCACTTGGGTGCTGCAGCAGTCCCAGCCACTCAGCTCCTCTGCTGTCACACCTTCACAGTCACCTCCCCTCGAAGCTCAGAGCCACACAGGGTGCAATCATCAGGAGGCTCCAGGCTCTTCTCCCAGGAGTATCACATAAGCATATTACAGAACTAACTATAGATTATGTTTCCATGGTAATCTGTGAATTGTTGCACTCAAAGGCCTCCTCTCTGAAACGGGGATAATCTGTCCTTGCTAGCAGAAGAGCAGCAGGTTCAATGCCACATCCAGCATGAGCTGACACAGACACATCCAGGCACTGAGTGCCTTCCCCTTGAGACCACCATCAAGACAATTGCTTAAGTATTGCATTTCCAGCCTAAAAATCAGCTTTTAATTAAAAACCCCCAAGCTGTAACATCTATAAAGTCTGACAAATTTACAGCTGAAGTTGCCCAAGTGGAGGAAGCCTCCAGCACTGGGAGCAGCCACGCTGCTTAACCATTGCTTTCCCTGGATACCTGGTTCCTCCCTCCGGCCCCAGCGGTTACAACTGAGGGGCAGGCACAGGGTTGGGGACAGGTATATCAAGAGAAAGGGCTTAGTTCAGCTTCCTGTGCCCCTCTGGTCCACGCAGGGCTTTGAAGGCCAGGAAGCAGAGCCTGGAAAGGACGATGCCATCCACGTTCTTTCCCTCTAGATTTTATAGGGAGATCATCACCTCGTTCTCGCAACCAGACAGTGCCAAACCCACGTGCATCTCACCTATAGACCGTGGGGGTAAGAGATGGCAGTGCTGCAGAAACACCCACCCAGTTCCTGGGTTAATTCTCTCCCTGTGCCTCTTGCGTGCTAATTCCAGCTCGTTGGAATTGGGTCACCTCCCAATTTAGTCTCCTCTGCAAAACGCGACCGAGCTATTTTGTTTGCCTCTTCAGTTGGATGCTGAAAGCTAAAATAATCTCATAAAAACAGACCTTCAGGGCGCTGAAACAGATGCACAAAGAGAAAATGGGGGATCGAGGTTGCTGAAGTTTGCTCCGGCCTCGTTTTCCATGGGGTTTGCCTCATTTTGGTTGTTCTTTAGCAAGGCAGGGTCAGGCCCCTGATGTGCCCGGGCCACAGCCCAGCCCAGAAGCAGAGCAGGTGAAGCAGTGCAGCAAGGAACAGAGCCTGCAGCCCTCCCTTCCCTTCCAGAAGGACACTTGGAGCTGTGCTTCCCAGGATTAGAGAGAGAGAGAAAAGCTCGGGTGGCTGCCCGCCACCATACCCTGGGGAGGAGAGGTGAATGCAATTAAACACACGATTTGCATGCTGAAATCTCCTGAGCCAGGAGCAGGAGATCACATTTCATTCACGAGTTTTCATGCCAAGGTGTTTGAAAAATGAGCTGAGCTCGTTTGTAAGAGGCTTTCTTCGAGCAGTTTTCAGGAATCCAGGAGGACAATCCGCTCAACACCCTTCATTAAGGGAAGCTGCAAATGAAGGTGAGACCAGGTTTGCTATGAATAAAAACAGGACCAAACTGGTTACCCCACCAGGCTCAGGGGACATGTTTAGCCAGCAAAGTTGGTTCAGCTGCTCCCAGCTATTTCTGGTCTATGGAGAAAGACAAAGGCGAGAGTTCTGCCTCACCTATTACAGATTTCTTGTTTAAGGTTCTATTTCCTCCTGTGTTTCAGTTAGTCCCTGGCTCAGCCAACAATACCATTTAAGGTTGAAAAGTTATAATTTACATAACAAAATTATGCCTTACTCAGAAGTTTTGCTGCCAGAATAATTGCCTCATTTGAATTCAGCATTCAGTTCATTGCACATGTTTTAATGGATCTGGATTTATAGATAATCTTCATCTAACAACTTCAGACAGCTCGAAAGAGCACAGCAAACTCCACTTGACCAGCTGCCACCTGCCTCAAAGTTTTCCAGCAGCAGGGAAGAGAACTTCCATTTTAGAAGGGATCTTAGCAATGGACCTTACCTGGAGGTGTCACTTGGGAAGAAGGAGCCCCCACCTCACCCGCGCTTTGCTGTGGATATTAAGGAGGAACTTTTAGGCAAACACAGCTTCTTCCCTGCACGTCAGCAGCACATTTCATCTCCAGCTCCCAGAATTAGAACAAGGCTTCCCAGCAGAAACTGCTTTGAAGATGAACCAGAGCCCAGTCCCCACCCACAGACTCCCCTATTTCTGCAACATCTCAGTGCTGGCAAGTGGAGAACTGTGGCAGCTGCAGGTAAGCTTTTAAATATTTAAACCCACCAAAAATAGTTGTTGAAAGGTGAAGTCACTGACAATTCCCTATGAAACTTAATTCCAGAATAATTCTGTTTGCTTTCCTCCACCCTTTAAGTTATCAAGCTTTCTAATTTTATCTTTAGAGACGACGACTCTTCAGAAGTCCACAGAGCAAACATAAAAAGGTTTCCAATCCCAAACGTGCGGTTTTAAATTGCTGATAAGAGAGAATTCTGCCAGCAGTGATCAGCACTGAAACAACGAGCAGTGCTGCCTTCATACTGTTATTCCATCCTTAAGCTGATGAAATAAAGGGGCCAGCTCTTCTATTTCTAATCAGCCGTGTCTGAAAAACAGGATACTTGCACTGCTGGAATGACACTGCTGTTTTCACAAGTCAGAGCTACAGCTTCTTTCCACTGTAGTTTTATCCAGTTAGTTACTACACATTGTTGATACAGAAATATATTCCTTTCTATGAGCACAGGCAGGCACACCCCCCTCTCTTCTTCCCACTGAAGGGAAGGCCCATAACCCACTTGTGGACTCCCCATCCATGGCCCTGGAAGTGTCCAAGGTCAGGCTGGATGGGGCTTGGAGCAACCTGGTCTACTGGAAGGTATCCCTGCCCATGGCAGGGGGTTGGAACTGAATGGTCTTTGAGGTCTTTTCCAACTCAAATCATTCCATGATTCGACTCGCCAAGCTGGCCAGAATCATTTCTGCATCCTTTTTCACTTATATATGTTTTAAGTCACAGCAGCCTAAAAAAATAAGGTATTTGCTTTAGTGGAAACTCCAGAGCTGGAAGAAAAACTAGCAGAAAAGGCTCAGTTTTCACAACTCCTTTTGCAAGGTTCCCAGGGAACCTTCATGCCCAGGTCAGGGACTCTCACAATGCCCTGTGAAGCCAAAAGGTTTCCTGTGGCCAGCAACAACAACAACAACAATATTCTCAAACAGCATATTCACACCACAAGCTTTCTGGACAACGCACTGGAAGGTTTTATGAAGGTGAAAATTTCCATCAGAACCCCCAAGTTTCCTGTGGATTTCTTCTTGTAAACACTCAACTCCAGTCGACAAACTCCTCGAGTTGCTGACTGCACACCCAGCGCCAACTACAACTCTGAACAAACCCTCAGGACACACTAACACAGGGCAGAAGCCAAAAAAAAAGAATTAAAAAGAGTTAAAAAAAAAATCAACAATAAAAACCCACACCAAGCATAACCTCTGGCAAGGCATTTCTCCTCCCCAGCATCCCAGTCCTCTGTCCACAGAGCTCAGCTCCTCTGGAAAGGACACTGACAATTAGAAAGGACCGAGCACTCAATGTGAGTTAACCATGGTCAACCACTTGTTATTTCTGGAAGGGCTTGGTGGGTCCTTTGGGCTCGATCTCCACGACCATCTCCACCCCCTTTTGCAGTGCCAGGGCAAGGCAGAGCAGACAGAGAAGCTGCTTCAAAGGCATTCCATGGATTCTGCCGGGGTGGGAAAGTCCCGGCTGAGCAGCTGGGGTGGAAGAGGCTCTGCTGCTCCATCACTGGAGCTTGTTCTGGCACGTGGCAGATGTCCAAGCTCGGAGCAGGGTGGGGTGGGAAGCGCGACGCTCCAGAGCCAGGGCGGGTTCCACTCCAGCAGCTGCACAGGGATCTCATTTCTAGAAAACCCACTCCCTTGGAGCAGCAGCTGCTCCAGACCCACCTCCCAAAGCCTGCAAAAATGCCTCTTGCATCCACCAAAGAGCCAGCAAGGATTATTATGGGATTTGAAGGCAAACAGGAGGGATCTGGCCGCTGAAGGAGAGCTCTCCATCCAAGTGACCAGACTGGGGGAAGTGGGAGCAAGCCGAAAACACAGGGCAGAGCTGGCCCAAAAGAGGCAAATGCAAAAGAAACCCAACACTGGATCCCCCACTGATTGTTCACCCCCATCAGGTGTGCAAATAACCTGGCTCTGGGGGAGACAACACCCCACTATGGCTGTACACAGGCATGAAGTCCATCATCTCCACCACGCAGAGGTTTCGGGTGACACAAAGCACACCCAACACACACTGCTCCACTCAGTAATGTTTCAAACCCATTTCACACTAAACACACCCACCCCTGTTCACCACAAAGCAGAGTCAACTGAGCTACCTTCTGTATTTCATACAGCAAGAAGTGCCACTGCTTTGCCAGGCTTTTGTACAAAAGCACTGACCGTGAAGTGAGGGATGTAGGAGCAGTTCTTGGTTGAGCCTCAGGAAGCTCAAAGCCCTGCTCCCTAACCACACCAGAGATGGCACAGGGATGACATAAAGCAGAAGGGAACAAAACAAACTGAAAGATTTGGTATTCAAGGTTATGAGCTGCTCCAGAAACGTGCAGCTCAAAGGTGATGGGGTGGCACACACGCCTGTGGTGGAGCAGGCTGAGATGAGAAGAAATCACAGAAGGACAGTAAGAAAAGTAGAGGTGGTTTTATAGAGCTTCTGCCTCAAACTGCCCAGAGCAGCAGAGATATGTGACGTGCCTCCTTCTGGAAATCTTTTACCTCTCTTAATTCCACATTTGTTTTCTGATTTATTAACTGCACCAGGATCAAGACCTTTCTTCACATCACAGCACAACACATTTCTTCCAACAGTTAAGGAACCAACACAAAGGGATGCTATTTTTAGCCTTCATTTCTGTGCATATGTAATGAGAACACATGAAAGGTTGTCGAAATTAACCTTGGACCGCACGATCAGTAAGAGACTCGGCGTTCAAAAGAAAGAACAAGCGAAAGTAGATCTGAAGGCAAGTCATAAGGTTGCTCTTTTGAAACTCAAGACTGAAAGGAACTGGTTCATGAAGTCAGATGTGGTGCAGAGGATTTCACTGCAGACACATTTCTCCAGAAGTCAAAAGGTGTTTTCGTTATTAAGAACATATCCCAAACAAGAACCGAAGAAACTCCGACTGGATGTGATCCTTTCTCATGAAGGATATAAGAAGCAGGCAAGTCACACCACTTGGAAACTTGTACCTTGGAGATCAAAAAAAAAAATCTAGGGATAAACATGAGAAGTGGTGCAGTGTTAGGTCACTGCAGAGATATTTAAAAACAAAGAAATAGCGAGTGAAAGATTCTTCAGCTTGTGAGAAAGCGCTGGGAGAGAAACAAGGCTGCAAGGAAGGGCAGGGCAGAGATTAAGAGTACTCCAAGTGCAACACAAAATACCAACATTGACTTTGCATCATGTTTTAAGAGGGGTGGTAACTGTGATCGTGAGGGCAAAAGCCCAGGCGTTAATCTGAACAAGAACATTGGCAGGGGGAGGATTAAAGAGCTTCATAAAAATTGTGAGGATTGGCTCATCTCAGTGTTAGAATCCAAAACAGATAGGCTCATGCACTGCAGGCCAAGAAACAGGATTTATAAACCTCTTGAAAGGCAACAATAGGAGATAATAAACATGTGGCACATTGGAGGGGGCACTGCAGGGGAGAAAGAAGGGAGAATGATTGCAGCCTCTCCAGGGCTGGTATTCTGACTCCAATACAAAGGTGCTTTGCAAGCAAAGAGGATTAATGTGACACAGGGAAAAAGGGGGAAGAGGGAATACTTCAATATGCCAGACTAACCTCAAGGTTTTCAGAAAAAGTGATCTTTTTAGACAAATCTACTATATCTTACTCACATGGTCTTCAGAGAGCACAAAGAGATTTACTGGTGAAGACAGATTGGCAGAGGAATGGGAAAACAGACAAAGGAGCTGGCTTAGCAGCAGACAGCCCCAGGTGATGCTGAATAAGAAAATACCAGCCTGGAAACCAAAGCCATGCCTCAAGAATCAGCCTGGGGAACATCTGATTTTGTTAGGAATGACCTCAGCACAAACACTGCACCCCCAGAAGTGGAGGCAGTTCCAAAAAGCAAAGGCACAGAGCTCCAAGTAACAGAAACTGAGCAGGGTTTTGAAACACAGAGAGGGATGTACCAGCAAGAGGAACACCAAGGAGTTTTGGTAGCAACTAAGGTGAACTGGCCTCCACAGAAACAGGTGAGTGGAGGTGACTCTGTGACACATTTGAGGCAGCAAAGAGAAAAACCCTCCTGCCAGATCTGCCCTGGAGCACAGCAGACAATTTTAGCCAGGACTGAGAAGTATCCACACTGAGAACAACAACAGTTGTTAGTCAAGAAGCTACCCGAGACAACTTGGGTCATTTAGCACCACAAACCCACAGGTGAGGGTCACAACCCCATTTCACAGAGCACAGCAAGAGAGGCAAACCACTGAAAGTAAGAAGTGGGAAGAAAAGCAGAAGGAAAATAAAGGAACAGAAACTCAAATGAGCATGTAAACTCATGAATGTTTAGTCTGGGAATCAAAAGGTGGTTCCTAATTGCACAGCCAGATCTGTCATCTTCGGTAATGGCTTAATCTCTGGGAGGAGAAAAGAAGAGAGGCAAGAAAAGATGTAAATGTTTTTAGGCTAGACTAAGTTCACAAAAGGGATTATGAGTTACTGCTTGGGAAAGCAAAGAGCTGGGTGACCCAGGAAGTCTTCTGCAGCACTAAATTACCAGGAGACTAACACAGCAAGTATATGCTGTCTACACAACCACAAAGAACAAAGGTTAAAAGTTTGCTTTAAACCCACACAGCTTTTGGTAACCAAAAATCTGGCACTCTTCCTCCAGTCCCAGGAAGTTTAAGAGGCCTGCAGTCAGAAAAAACAAGAAAAAAAGAAGATCCATAGATTGTGAAGTAGCCTGAGCTCAAACCAACCGGCGTGTTCTTGCATTTGCATAAGGACAAGTTGTTCTGCACCGTGTTCCTATAAGGAGACACAGTGAGAGGCACTCACCTAATTGTCACATAAGCACAAGTGTTTGAAATCAATCATGAATTTCTTCTTAATAAGAGACACAGGAGAGTGAGCAATGCAAAATCTGAGCTTAAACCAATCTAATTACTTACTCCATAGTAAGAGAAACCACAACAATGACTGCCAGCACTTCCACTTGCTTTAAGCTGACTGCATGTTTTAAAGCCTACTCTGACGAGCCATTCGCCAATTAAGTCTTACTTCAAAGTCATGTTCCCAAACTAATTTACAGCTGCTGCTACAAAACCCAAGGATTTCTCCAAGCTCACTACCAGCTGTAGGGAATCTGTAGTTGTCATTATCAAATAAAAACGTCAAAGAACATTTCTGCCCTTAAGCTGTTACAACATTTCACTTAAACTCCACCCGAAAGTAAGAGTTTGGATGGAACAGTTGAGTGACAAGACAGCAAGAAAGCAAAGAGAAGGCTTAGCCAGTGCTGAATTCTGAGCTCCAGGCAGGCCAGCCAGGCTGTTCATACCGTTTGACTTGGTGGAAGGTGGAGGATGTGGAATTCAGCGGTTCCCTGTGGAGGCCAGCTCTGCAGGAACTCTTCATGGTAACTACCCCTTCCAGCTAAGGCACGCCGTCACAGCCAGTCCATCCTGGGTCACACCCAAGGCTCCCCCATCAGCTCTCCTTGCCCCACACAGAGCTTCACTGCGTCTCTGCCACCTAAAAACTGGACAAACATAAGAAGATTGTGTTTAAGGAGCAACAACTGAGGCACAGACGATCCAGACACGGACTTCTCCATGTGACAAAAAATACTTATATGCACACACAGACATAAAAGATACGTATTGATATAAAAAAGACCTTCACATCATCATGCCATTTACTGCAGCTGGAGCTTCTGAACACCAGCAAGCACAGAGGAACACAGAGCCTGTGTGCACACACGACACTTTCACACCTTATATGCGGCTGCAGCGCTACCTTGGCACCTCCCACGGAACACGCCGTCCTCCGGGCAAGCAGGACACACGAGATCCTTCTGCTTGTCAGCACCACAGCAGGCTTTGGAGGGAAAGAGCTGCTGGCAGGAAGATTTGGTGCTGCCAGGAGTTACGTTAGTGTTCTAATCAGAGTAACTCAGTGGATTCCAGAAAGGACAAAAAAAAACATGTCACCACGCAGCCTCCGGGGCCAGTGGAAACTGCCCTGTCTTTGCATCACAGGCTGATAAGGCAGATTACACCAAACCCCAAACTGTTCTGCACTATCTCCTGTTCTCACTGCCTTCTACACCTTGTCCTTGGAGCAGATACTCTCACCGCACTCTGATGGTGAGAGAACAACAACCTTCAGACTTGGAGCACTAAGGGGAAGAGTGACACAGCAAAAGAGCCCTGGAAAGCCTCAAACCCTCCAGCCCGAGTTGTTTCAGAGCCTGTTTGCTCCCTCTCCAGAGGACCAGGCACAGGGATGCCGTCATGGAGGAATGCCGTGTGAGGATGCTAAACATAGAGCTGTGTCCCCAGGGGATCTGTGATTTAGTGCAGCAGGTTGTTCTCTCCTGCTCAGCAGCTCTGCCCAGCGTTCATGCTGCTGCCCCACTCATGCTTTCGCAGAGAGGGAGCCTCTCACACCTTCACAACAGCTCCCACACAGAGCCCCAGCCTATGCACAGCTCAGTTCTCCAGGGCTTGACCACTGTGGTTACAACTCAGTGTTCCCACTAAACACTCCTGACCTGGAGAAACTCCTCTGGGTAGCCACACTCACTGAGAAAGTGATGCAGGATGACCTTTCCAGGCAGGAAAAACAAAAGATCCATCTGACTTGATGTCTGCTGTGGCAATTTCATGACTGGTGGGCTGATGGTGAATGAGAGGTTAATCATTTGCCTACATTTGAGTAGCAGGAGCCTAAAATAATACATAAAATATTATATAAACACATTCCAGTCTCCATGAAGAGATCTCTGCTAAGCTCTACACAAGGCTAAGAAACATGTTGGGTGGAGAAGATACAGGAATTGCACTGGCAGAGCAGGGGGATGAGAGCATGTCCTCAGCTCCAGGAATACCAGGAGTTAGGCTGCCCTGATAAGAAGAAATTGAAGCTTTGTACTTAAATACCATTTTCATTAGACTACTCAGAGTCTCTAGCAAGGACCTACCTCTATGAGTGAAACCCAGGCCCAAAAATCAGCTGTTTCTCATGTTTTGTGGGCTGTAAAATATATATTCACAAACAGTAATTCACAGAGAAAAAGAAAAAAAGCACGTGCCTAGTGCTTAAGGAAAATCAAAGTTAAACACAAAATCATTACTTTCCCATGAACCAGCAGCAAGAGGCACTGAAATCCTGACTGTTCTCCAAGCTTTTGTCTGGCTTTCCTTCTGGCTTTACTGACACTAGCATTTCAGACTCAGCAGGAACTGGATCACAAAAACATGATTATATCCACACCCAAATAAACACAACCACACCATTTCAAGAATGCCACTCACTTTTTCAATAGCTAAAACCCCCTCCCCCACATATCCCTGGTTAGAAATCCCACAGGTTTTGTGCTAGTCCTACTCCTTTGGAGATCAGTTGAGAAGCAGAAGATAAACAAAGCTTTGAAAACCCAAAGATATCTTGTTTGCAGTGAAGAGCTCGAGGAGCAAAACCATGAAGAGAAGTGGTTCAGGTCAGGAGCAGCCCCAACCCTGAGCCAAGCTCAGGCATCATATGGAGGGATGTCACATGTTTAGGAAGGGACCAGCACCTACTAGAGGGAAGCAAAAGCTGGCAAAATAGACACAGCCAAGTTGAGATGGGCACTGCAGCACAGCTCCAGCCACAGCTCCATACAAAGCATGCTTTTTCCCCTCCTCTATAGCTGCTGGGCTATAGAAAAGAGCTGAAATAGACTATTAATGCCAGCGAGCTCCTGACAAATTCCTACTGTGTGAGGAGTAAAAAGCTGTGCTTGTGAATTAAAAAGAAAAAAAAAAAAAAAAGAGAAAAAAGAAGAAAATCAAATTCAGCATCCAAGCTAGCAGAGATACTTACTGCCTTTTAATTACCACTGTGTTTCTGTACCAAGGCTGATCTTTAGCTGTAGGTGCTTCAGCTGATTTGTTAAGTTTTGCACAGAGAAAAACTGCAATACAGATGCACAGAGAAACAGAACAGGAGAGGAAGTTACAAACCTAATGGTGTTGTTCTCCCTTTCTGAACCCACCCCCAAACATATGCCTTAGTGCACAAGATGTGGGAAGGACTGGGATTTTGGCAGCAGTGAAGCATCACATCCTCCCAGCCACGGACAGCACTCCGGTCCCACAAAATTCCCCGTCTTATCATCAGCTTTGAATGCTGCTGCAGCTCAGGAAAACAAATGTATTAACTCAGCCAGAGTGGGTGAAGGGAGGGAGAGGGTCAAGGTCTCTTCATCTGTGCAGCAATTCACTACAGCTCTGGGTATTTTGAATTAAAAAAGCTTTACTGCGCGAACAAGTGTGGTTTAGCTGTAGCAACAGTAACCCATCAACAAACGAGTTCAAAGGGTGGGCACATCCTCTCAGAAAATTTACTTTCTAGAAAGGAGGCCATGACCTCAGGACTGGATCTGAGCAGCAGTCACCCTGTTGGTAAAAACACGTGCAAAAACACAGGATGCTCCTGCACAGGATCAGCTAAGCAAAGAGCATCAGCACGCTCAGGATGCAGGAGAAAACAGCAGCAAGTATTTCAGAGGGCAACTCAAAGGAGTTAATACCAAAATACAGTTATTATGATAGGAAATTTGATAGGAAAAAGCAGTGCTGAGGCCTTGTAATAAAGATGTGGGGGTTTGTTTCCTTGTAGGAACAGAGTTCCATGACCATTCCCCCACCACTGAGCTCAAGGTTGGTTGTTACAGGATACTTGTCTCTAAGACAACTTGTTCAGCAGACACGCAATTCTGCTATTTCCCAGCCTAGTCATCCCTCCCTCCCTCTCAAACACCCGTCAGGACATCCACAACAGCACCAGAATCTCCTAAGCAAGAAGCTTTCACAGAAAGCTTTCCCTAGTGCCAACATTCCCACTGGGAATGATCCACATCAGCCCCCAGACTAGGCTGGACAGGAAGATGATACACAAAGTCCTCATAGTCAGTCTCTGAGACACCTCCAGGAACACAACCCTTCCTTTTTAACCACTCTTCCTGTAACATCTACCTATTTAAAACACCTTAAGGAACTGCCTTTTGACACTACAGGAGCCACCACGGACATTGTTTGCCTTGTGAAACCTTTTGTGCTCAGCTTCCCCACTGTTTGATGGCCAAAAAGGATAAAAGTCACACAGATCTGATGTTATCTAATCTAAAAACAATAAAGCTGTCGGAGGGGCTCCAGCTGGAGTAAAGGTAGGGGAGCTTCCTGTGTCTACTCACACACCAAAACCAGCTGATACCACACCAGGAACCAGAACTGGCAAAGCAGCAAGACCTTGTTACCTCCCCACCAAATTCACCCCAGCCCTTCCTCCTCCCTCCCATCCATACTCTATACCGTGGATCACATCAGACAGAGTGGCTAATTAACTGAAATCTGAACATTCCCACAGAAGGGGAATCAGTGGAGGGCCACAAACATGATTTGGGGTCTGGTGCATCCCTCTTATGAGGAAAGACTCCGGGAGTTTGACCTGTTTAGGCTGGAGAAGACAGAGGGGACCTCATCAATGCACATTAATATCTCAAAGCCGGGTGTCAGAGGATGGTGCCAAGCTCTTTTCAGGGGTTCCCAGTAGCAGGACAAGGAGCAATGGCCACAAAATACAACACAAGAAGGTCCACCTCAACATGAGGAAGAACTCTGGAACAGGCTGCCCAGGGATGTTGTGGATTTTCCCTCTCCAGAGACATTCCAAAGGCAGGTGGACACATTCCTGTGTAACCTCTAGGTGACCCTACCTTGGCAGGGGGGGTTGGACTGGATGATCTCCAGGGGCCCCTTCCAACCCTAACAATCCTGTGATTCTATTCTACATCTGAGCTTGGGCATCCATGTTATACAGCAGGGAACACAGGGATGTTCCCACACACTTTGCCAGCCCCACAACTGTTCCAGCCACTGTAACTCCTGCTGTGCTGTGGTCTCACCACTCTCCTCCTCCTCCCAGCCTTTTCACACCTTCCCCCCTTTATCAGCACAGGTTTCCCATTTGATTTCCCACCTGGAGGAGCTCAGAGAGCTGAGCTAGGAGAGAATTACCCCCACTTACCCCCAGACCCAGCACTCACAAAGCCCAGTGGGACGAGGCTCTCAGCAACTCAGACTGGACTCAGCCAACTCCAATCCACACCTGGAACGGTGCTGGGAGAAGTGCCTGCTACAAAGTGGGTTTTAGCTTCTTTCAACTCACTGCAAAGGAACACTCCTGAATGCACAGTGGGCAAAATCCAGAGTGTTTTGGAAGGGGGGAAACGAGCGTGTAGGGCTCCAAGGCAACATTTGACTCTCCACTGCTGTCAAACAGTGCTACTGGCTGCACTGATAAGCATATGAAATGCTTATTCTAATGAAGCACTACAGGGAGAACCTGTCTGCCTTCCAAGATCATGTCAATAAAGAATGAAAGGCTTCACATTCGGAGCAATCCTGCTTTCTCTCCAGGTGGGGTGAGCGTTGGAAGGGCTAAGTCATCCCCCCGAAAGGGAAATCTCAGAAGGGAAAAAGAAAATAAAGGAAAGACAAGCTCTGCTGCACCCTCTTAACTATGTGTTTGGGCAAAAATAATATTACAAGTGTTTCCCTTGTTCAGCTATTCCTGAAAGGTTTCAGCTGCCTCGCACAATTCGAGTAAGGACATCACCCATTGCTAAAAGGGGATGAAGTTAAAAACTGCCTCGTTAGATTTGTCCCTCTTGATCCAAGAGGAAAACAAACCCAGCAAATCCCTCCCTGGGCAAAAACACCCACTGGACACACCACACTTGAGGCCATGTCTGGATTATTGAGCGTATAAAACCAGGCTTGTTTCGCCATGCAGATCCTGCATTCATGAAAGCTCAGCTGAAAGGCTACTTTCTTGGGGCGAGAGGAAGGAGAAAGCTTCCAGAAGCCTGCCTATTATAGAAGCAACAGAGCTGGTTCCAAAAATAGTAGAGCAGCACTCCCAGAGCTCTGGAGACGTTGTGCCCTGGTTTTGTAAGGCTGAGGTCTCCCTGGATTGCTCCTGGACATGCAAAGATGGGGAGAAAGGGCTGCAAGATGCAGAACTGATGTGAAAAGGGATTTTCAGGACAAGCACCAGAGACAGAAACCCAGAGAGCCTCTAAGGAAGAGATCAGCTTGAACCCCAACAGAGAGCCAACCCATCCCACTTTAGAGAAAGCCAGTTAAACCCAGCAAGGAGAATCCCATCTTTTTCAAGAACACAACATCAGCTTGCTAAAAATGATCCTGATATTTATTATTGCAACAGCACTGACGTGGCAGATCAGGATTGTCAACAGCCATTTCATCACCCCTTTTGGCCTGTGGATGTCAGGGATCCTGGCTGGCTGGACAGGTACACTGTTTGTGCTGTGACAGCTTAAACTGTCCATCACATGGCCTTCCTGACAGTAATTCCTCACTGGTTCACCTGGAATAGTCTGTTAGGGAATGACCCACTCCAATTCCTAAAGTCTCCTTTGCCTGTTTCATGGCAGCTCCTGGAACAAAGTGGAAATAAACTCCTCTGATTACAAGTGTATCTTTGCATCTGTGCACTACAGGACTGGCCTTTTCACTGGCAAAGAGTGACAAAGTAAAATGTCACCAGGAAACCAAAAACATCATACTGGACACTACATAGGCATAAAGTCCCCCTGTCCCATGGCACACAAGGCACAGTGCTAATTCCTTCTCTACATCTCTCCATGGGGTATGAAATGGCTTCTAAAACAGAACAACAACAAACCTTCAGCTGACTTTTAAATATCCAGTAAATAAATAAATACAGCTCTTTCCTCAGAACTCTGCTAATGAGGAAAACCCCACAGCAGGTGACTCAGTGTTAAGCACTGAATTCATCAGCTTTACAACTCTATTCATTGAATTAAATATGGATTTGAGCAGTTTTATGGGGCTCTAACTGGTTTGGTCCAGCCTTTGGGTAGATAGTTCTCCTTTCAGAGACCACCCCATATCTCCTGATCCCAGACCTACACAGTTTAGCAGAATAAGAGGTAATTCATTTTTGTTTACTTCTATGGAATCTTACCCTTTAATCAAAAGGTCATGGGGTGGATTTCTGTGTCTTGTATCACTGTAGACACCTTTCAACAAAGACACAGTCACAAAAAAACCCACACCAAAACAAACAAAAAAAAAAAAAAACACAACCACCACCCAGAAAACAACCCCTCAAAAAACCCCAACCACACACAAAACACTCAAAGCAGAATGAGTTCTGTCCACATGGATTCATTCTGATGACCCATTGCAGGGTTGAGAGGTTACAATGTTCACTGGGCACCTCTGAAGCATCCACATTTTTCCTAAGAGTCTCCAAAACCAAATTCAGCAAACCTTACTTAGGAGCACACACACTAGATTAAATGTAACAGCACCCAAAAAAGGGATTTAGAAGTAACTGTGCCATTAGTTGCAAATATTTGGATAGGTTGGATAAAGCCTTGAGCAACCTGGTCTAGTGGGAGATGTCCCTGCACATGGCAGGGGGGGTTGGGATGAGATGATTTTTAAGCTCCATTCCAACTCCTTAGCATTCTATGATTCCATGATTTCTGCCTTTCAAAATGCCCAGCTCTTTCTATCACATTGCTGTATCCACCCTGTTCTCACATATGAGCATTTCCCACAATTTTTTGCACCACTGTCTCATGCTTTGTCACAAAATGATAAATCCTTCCCCATTTCTGTTCAAAGTAGGCCACTGCTGGTGGCCCAATGTCACACCATCACAGAAAACTCTCTTTCACTTTGCAAGGACAAGGTAAAAATGCTGAACTCTGAAGTTTCAAATTTAGAGGTCAGCAGTTTATGAAAAAAAAAAGAACCTGCTCTGCAAACTTGGGAAAACAGTTATCCTAAGTATACCCAACCTCAGGACACATTCCATGGAAAAAGAAGCTCAAACTACATCTCACAGGACATTTTAGAACCAAGTGCCTCATTACATCTCCTGAGGACAACAAAATCCCAAGAGAACAGGTTCCTTAGGAGCATTTAAAAACAACCCACCCACTCACCCACCAAGAGGACACTCCACCACCCACACCCCCTGCACAAGCTTTGGGTTCACTGGGCTTTTCCAGCTGTAGCTGATAAAATAAAATAAAAAGCCTCTAAAGAACAGGTTGCACTCTAAGAAAAATTAAAAATAAAAATGACTAATTAGTGTCAGAGTCTAACAGGGCCTCTGCAGGAAGAGGTCAGGGCTGCCCCAGACCCTTTCCAGGCTGCCCCACCATGACCCACCACAGGACATGGCTGAGCCCATCAGTGAAACAACTGGTGCCACTGGGAAAACTTATTTAAGAAAGGGTAAAAATCACCTGATAGGGAGAGGATGGAGAAAAACCCCACCAAGGTTAGAGAAGGACAGGGAGGGGATGCTCTGTGGCTGAGCAGGTAATCCCCTGCAGTGAAATGGGAGAGAAAATATGGTGGTTCCATGTTTATCCTTGTTTCCTTATTCCTATTTTACTATTTTAACCATCAATATTCTTTTTGTTTGTTTTTCTACAACAGTAATCAGTAATCTCCTGAACTTTGTCTTGACCTTTAACCTCTCTTGGCAGTCTTTCCATGACATCTCTGATTTCAGCCCCTGGAAGGCAACAAACTTCCCAGGACAACCCACCAAGTGGGCAGGTGGGTGTCTGTGTCCCCTGCAATCCCTCACCACTTCTCTTGGGTCATCCTGTCTGGCATTTTTAATGTCAAGTCTTCAGGAGGGACAGGAATATTCCTCCCTGTATGGAGAGTGACCAGTTTCCAGTCGTCCTCTGTTACTGGAAACTTGTGAGCCACAGGGCAGATCCCACCTGCATTCCTGATGTAGAAGGGGTCAGACTCCTGAGTCTCCAAGCTCTCTGGGACCATCCCATCTATTTCACAGAATCACAGGATGCTTTGGGTTCAAAGGGACCTTAAAAACCATCTTGTTCCAACCCTGCCATGGGCAGGGACACCCTTCCACTAGCCCAGGCTGCTCCAAGCCTTGACCAACCTGGCCTGAAACACTTCCACTTATCCACAGCTTCTCCAGGCAACCTGTGCCAGGCCTTCACCACCCTCACAGCCAAGAATTTCTTGTCAGTATCTAATCTAAACCTGCCTCGTCAGTTCAAAAACATTGTCCCTGTCTTGTCACTTTTTGTCTGTATCAAAAGTCTCTCTCCATTCATTTTTTAAGCCCCCTTGAGGTATTGGGAGGCTGTAGTGGGGTCTCCCCAAAGCCTTCTCTTCTCCAGGCTGGACTGCCCCAGTTCTCTCAGCTCTGTCCCCAAAGCAAAGGTGTTCCACCCTCTCATCAGCTCATGGCCTCTTCTGGATCCACTCATGCTGAGGATCCCAGAGCTGGACAGAGCATTCCAGGTGGGATCACAGGCGGGCAGAGCAGAGGGGGAGAATCACACCCCTCACCCTGCTGACCACTCCTCTTTTGATGCAGTGCAAGACACAGTTGGCCTTCTGAGATGTGAGCACACACTGTTGGCTCATGTTCAGCCCCAAGTCCTTCTCTGCAGGGCTGCTCTCAATTCCTTCCTTCTCCCAGTCTGTACTGATATCTGGGATTGCCCTGACCCATGTGCAGCATGGAATGAGCACATCTCCAACAGCTCCAGGCCTGCAGCATGAAGGGATACACACAGGGGCAAGGAAATGGGACATCAGGGTGTCACAGGCAGCAAAATAAAGATGGAATCCAAACCAGTGGCAGAAGGAACAGCACAGCAAAGCTGATGAGACTCACAACAGCACCACAATCCAATCCAAACCCCTTGTTATCCACCCTACAGAACCAGGCACGTGCAGAGCTCATCCAAGCACATCCAGATCAGCAGGAACAGCATCAGGGAGGAAACAGGTGAGTGGAGCTTGTAAAATAAAAAGCAAAACCACAAAACCTGCCCAAAGGGACCAGAAAGGACTTTGAACACCCAAGGCACAGGAGTGTGACACGCTATGGCCTCACTGCTTAAGATGAAGAGAGAAGGCAGGGCAGGAGGACACGCTGCAAATCCTTCCCAGCCAAAGTGCCACCTGCTTTTACACCAATTCTAAAAAGAACAGCATACACAGAACATCTGCTGAACTAACTCAGCTGCAGATAAGCTCAGGGATTTCTGACTGGTGAACTGCAGTAGAGACCAAGATTAAACACAATATCCTTGTGCGTGATTTTTTTCAAAAGGCTCTTTAAAATCTAAGCTAATTTGGAAACCTACCAATTCTGGGGATCTTTAAAAATAGAGCAAAAAAACAAATTAAAGATTTTTTTTTCCATTAATAACTCAGGGAGTTATCAAAGTAAAAAATAGTTTGGTATTTTCAGAGCTTTGCAGTCGATACACCTAGCAACTAAGACAATTAAATTTTCAGAAATTCCACGCATAGCACGAATTCCACTATAATTCATTCCTTAAAGAAAAAAAGAAAGGCTCCAAAATAGCACTGAGATTTCAGTACAGGACAGTTTCTGCACACTCAAGTGCCTTGTGAACCGTGAGAACTTCTGCTGCAAGTCTTTGCCTTTTCATATTTCATCTCCAAAATCCAGGAGCACAGACCTACAACAGGACTCCAGAAAACTCTGGTGCAATTCTTTCCAGGTCACTGGCCACTTGGGAAGTATGAACTTCTCTAGAAACATCAGATTCAGGTTTCTTTCACAAGATACTAAACTTTTCAATGCAAAACAATAAAAAATATAGAATCCCAGAATGGTTTGGGTTGGAAGGGACCTTAAAGATCATTTAGTTCCAATACCCTGCCATGGACTGGGACACCTTCCACCAGCCCAGGTTGCTCCAAGCCCCATCCAACCTGGCCTTGGACACTTCCAGGGATCCAGGGGCA
>JAWWEW010000165.1:60488444-60539363 GCA_035583185.1 Anabacerthia variegaticeps
CTCTCAGGTCTCCCTGGAGCCTTCCCTTCTCCAGGTGAACACCCCCAGCTCTCCCAGCCTGTCTCCAGAGCAGAGGGACTCCAGCCCTTGGAGCATCTCCATGGCCTTCTCTGGACCTGCTCTAACAGGTATAAAAACAGCTTTATAATCAAGACAGAAAAGGAAAAAATATAAGTATTGCTGTCTAACCCACTATCCCCACTGCTCCCTCCAGTGCAATCAATATTCTCAGAGAAAATATGAATATAACCCTCCAAACCACTAAGAAGCAAAGCAGAAAATAAGAGACCCACAACTGTGGTTTCAAATGGATGGTTTAAGTGCAGCAGCTTTGGAGCTGGGGATTGTTGCTGCCCTGTGGAAATACTCAGCGTGTTTTCCAGTGGAGCAGCTGCTGTGAGCACACCTTGGAGAAGGACATACCCTTAAAACCCAACATGCCAGCACCAGAGTCCCTGCTCAACACATTGCCTTTCAACAACCAATCCTCTCCCAAAAGCCAGCTGAAGCTTGCTAGCCCAAAAACTAAATTACCAAAGCAATCACCAAGCTTGATCCCTCACCATTTGACATCTCTCACTAATTCCCTACAAGCTTGCAGGAAATAATTTCAAACAGCTCCCTCAAGAAAATAAGTTTCAAGCTGTAGTTTTTCCATTCTGAGCCATCCCTGCACTATTTCATAGCTCTGATAATTGTACCACTGACTAAACTCCAACTGGGAATAGCTGTTTTTATCATCACTATTAAAAACAGTCCCTCACACTGCTAGGAATCTGGAAATTCACTGGAGCTGCATCCCACCCTTCAGCCTCTCAAAACACCACAGAGCAACAAAACTATGTGCTGAAACCAGAGGATCCCTCTGCTGAACAACTCC
Source organism: Anabacerthia variegaticeps (assembly GCA_035583185.1). Classification (NCBI taxonomy): domain Eukaryota; kingdom Metazoa; phylum Chordata; class Aves; order Passeriformes; family Furnariidae; genus Anabacerthia; species Anabacerthia variegaticeps. Next base: position 60,489,325 of record JAWWEW010000165.1, read on the forward strand.
TGTAATTTCTGGGTAATTAGAACTGCTTCCTAAGCAAGCCACGGAGGTTTGGTTATTGACTTTAGAGGGGCAAGTGGCAACAGAGCTCTGAAAGTCAAAGTGAATTTATAGTTCTCCATACTGGACTGGGAAAGTTGAGTTACTTTGAGAACTGTAGCAGTGATGTGCATGTTAAAAAGCCTCACATATTCACTTAGTTTTGTAGTTTTTATGCCTTTTTTTTTTTTCAAAAGTAAAAAGATCATCTGCGGTTTTCCTTTCCTAAAAGCACATTATCTTGATTTTCACACCTTAGCCAGAAGAGTGACTGACAGCTCTCAGAGAAGTAGCAGAATGCAGAAAAACAAGAGTTGAAAGAAGAATGGGTTTAAAAAACAGCTTTTAATTATCTGAAGGTACCGTTGCCAAGTAGACAGCAAAGAAGCTGTGCATCACATACAGATGGGAAAATTCCCCCAGGTTTAATTCACAGTCAATTACAGTGGATTAACCTATTAGGAAGAACCAAATTTTTTTTTTTTTTTGGTGGATGCAAGTTTCAACAACTTGAAAAATCATTGCCACTGGTACTTTGATACGCGGGATCCGCAATCTGTTCTATCACACTTCCAGTCAGCCCAGCCCAGAAACACACCCGAGAACAAACCTCTCCCTCTTTTTTAATGCATCTTCTGTCAGGATTTCCTTCTCAGGGAACAGCATCCCTCCTGGCTCCCCACTTGGAGTATCATTTCATATGTCAGTATTCCTTTTACTGTCATTAAAGAACAGCATCAAACCCCTTCAAACTTTTACACACACCTTTGCACACTCTCACATATATTATTCACGTCTGCCTCTGCAGGATGCCACTGAGTAAGGGATTTGTCAAACAGAAAAGCACCCCAGCACTGAAAATCAGCTTTCCAGGATCCCTGTGCTAAATCCTGGGTGTGCCTACTTTTGTTTGGTATCAAGTTCCTTCTGCTGGCTCCGCTGCAAGAGCAAACTACAGGGATAGTTAAGTTTTTCCCCACCTCCAAAAACATCTGTTCCTTTTCTAAAGTTCTCCAGACTTCCTTCCCCTTGACTGTATCACAAAGCCTCTCTTCTCTAGCAAGGCTGCCTTCTTGATAGTCCATCACCATTATCTCCTTGTTCTGCAGAGCAGCTTGAATCACTGGATCTTGCAGAGCTTCCAGTCCTTTCAGCTCAAGGCCAGGATCTGAATTCAAGCATCCTGATTTACAGACAGGGCTGTTAAACTCCTTCCCTGCCTCTTTTTTAACACTCCACAGCTTCCTGTGCTGGGAGGCAACCAAGCTGCCATAAGAAATGCCAGTTTCTGTTGAATATCCACAACTCCTGTGACACTGAGCATTTAAAACAATTATGTTCCACCCAAACCTTGCGCTGTAACAGCTTTTATTTCACGAAGCACAGAGATGAGAAGGAATTACTTCAGCACGAAGGAGCCTGAGTTGGTTATTTGCTGAATCTCACAGCATTTCAAGTTAACAGTCAGGCTTGGCACGACCCACCATCCGCTCAAACACACAGCACAATGTCATCCCTCAAAACCCCACTGTTCAACCTAAAGGCACTTTCTCTTTGCCTTTACTTTTCTTTTTTTAATTTAAGGGTGCGTCAGCTGCTAACTGAAAAGTGGGAATGCTTCATTTAGCACACACACTTGTTAAACTGCTCACAGCATGCAAATAAAATACTGCATTGTGCAAAAGTCATTCAGGCTCCCCATCCGTAGATATGAGCAATAGAACCACGGCCAGGAAAGAGAAACTTGGAACAACACGCAAATATTTCAGTCCCTTATTCCCAATATTCACATCCCAGGCTAAAGCCCACAACCCTGTCATGCTGAGGGGTGACCATGTTAAGAGTCTCCTCTATGCAATGGGTGGGAAAACAACCATTATCTGTCTTGCCCTGGGACTGCACCCTTTTATTTGTAGTTATTACTGCAAACTGCCTTTTTTTCCAGACAATGGTTGTGTTATTATAGGTACCTTCATGCCGTGCCAAAGCACATACACACAGCAATTCAGAACAATCAGCCTTGTTTTCATGGGAGCAAAGGTTGCAGCCAAATGAAATGGGTGGAGATCACATTAAACAATCTTGGAATCTGCTAATAGGATATAGGAAAATGTGACCATAATGCAGATGCGGAGTTCCCCTTTCACCTTCCAATGTTATGGATAAAATAAAAGCTTTGGAAAACCAATTAAACTGTTTGAACAACATTAAGCAAGTTGAAGTGCTCTCAGGGTGCTTACAAGACCACTGAGATGATCTTTAAAACTAAAACAAAGAAATGACCTTTCAAGGCTCTGAAACCAGAGAGCCTTTCCCCACCCCAGAACACCACCTGCTTCAAAAGATACAGGAGACCTGCAAGTCATCTCCTTCTCCAAGGTAAAGAGAAGCTCATCAAGACAACTGTCCCTGCCTTAAAGGCATGATCAGCCCCTTCTTTAAGTAGGGAATTTTCATCCTGAGGCACCTTGCTTGGTCAGCTGGAACCTGCATTCCCCTTGCTTGCTTTTGAGATGTGCATTAGTCAGCTTTCTCCTCCACAAATCTGGTTGTGCCTCTGCATGATCGTATACTGAAGTCATGTCCTTGAGCGTGTGACATCAGTCTGTTGCCATGGCAATGTACAGGGCAGTCCAAAATTCAGTATTATGGCATCACTGCGGGATCAGACAGCGGAACAAGCCAACGCCTGAGAGCTGGTTAATGCAGCACGAACAGCCAAGGCATTTCAAGCTAAATGTTAAAGTGTAACTGCACTTCATCACGATATTCCTTACAAATATGGCTAGAAGCCTCCAGAAAGATGATCCAGAAGGTCACTGAAGACAAACAGACGAGCCACCACGCATCACTAAAGAAGGGCAATATGTTTCCAAGGATGGCCACCAAGTATGAAGAAAGCTGAGTTCAGCTCTCTGAATAGAAACCACCATCTGTTCCTAAGGCAACACCAGACCTGCCTAAAGGGATGGTTCACAGAGAAACAGGGATGGCCTCTCGGCATCCCCCAAATCAAGGGCTGGGTTGCAGTTTTTCTGGAAATCAGAGACTGGAGCATCACAGCACTGTCAGCCCTTTCAAGGAGACAGCATTACATAGGACACAGTTCTTCAACTTCGAGCTGTGAAGCAAAGATCACCATTAGCCCAACCTGTAACAAAGCCATATAGTTAAAAAAGGGTGGTACCTTCCAAGAGTTGTTATTCCATGTAGGGTTAGACATTACAGTTCTGGAGGTTCCTTGCACACTCACGAGAATGGCATCTCTGAAGAGCAAAAGGGAAGGAGAAAGGAAATTAGTGACACAGTAACGGTGTTACAACCACCAACCAGCTCTTAAAACCCAAAAGATCCGCTCTGCCAGGAGCAAAGGGCACACGGGAACAACAACCCATGCCCTGCTGACGTGGAGCACCCCCAATTCAAGGCCTTCACTGCTGACTGAGTACACCCCAAAAAGGGTCCAGCACCCACAGGTGGCTGAGCAGAAGTCACTTTGGCATTGTAGGAGCCCAGGGTGGCAGAGAGAAGGCAACACAGAGCTCCCAGTAGCCACGCCGGACCCCTTTCTTTACCTGCTCCTCTGTTCCCATCAAGCACACGTGTTCAGGGGTCTGGGTGCAGGTTCCCAGTTGCTGCTCCAACACCCAAACTCCTCCAGACCTTGGAGTGCCACTGCTTTTGCACATCAGCTTCTGTGTAAAGCAGCCCCTCCCCGCACGCCTGACTGGCTTCATTTCACCTCCTTCCGCTTTCCCTTATTAATCCACACGTCTCCCATAACTCCCTCAACACTTCCTCCTGCAGACCTGACCTCCATCCTTCCCACAGCCCCAGACGCACCCACAACTTCTTAACGCTGCCACGAACAAGGCTCACTTCGTGTTCTCCACACAGATGTCACCCTCACCCTTCTCCTAACCCCTCCACCCATGTCCCTGGCTGTAATTACCCCACAGCTCGTTATCTAATACCCAACACAAGCCTTGGGGCTGGGAGCCATTGTTTATTTGGCTCGGCAATGTCACACACCCTGGTGGTGTTGTATAAATAAATTCCACAACCTGTTTGAGCCTGAGCTTGATTCAGGCCTGAAATATCTCAGTTTCTAAGTGACTTGCTGCAAATGCCTTCAACTTGCTGCTTTAGCAACACCAGCTTATGCAACCAGCCACCACAGGCAGCTCCAGTGCCAAACACCATGCACAGAAAACACCTGAAACCCCTCTACTTTTAAATATAAATTGCAAACCATAAAGGGAAGAGGCAGGCAGAGGCACAGGGCTCTCAGCAACGTGCCTGTCACCTGGAGGACAAGCTCCATGCGCCGATGTCACCTCTCAGCCACCAAAGCATCCAGGCTTTGCCCCAAGCTCAGTCCTTAACACCCAGCAGGTTACCCTGTCACAAGGCTGAAGCACGGCTGAGGATGAGATTCTGGAAGCAACTTTAAGCCAAATGGATTTCAGAGCAAAAATAAAGCCAGCAGGGCTTCATCTCCATGGAGCTCCTGCAACACAACACAGGCTGAGCAAGTTACTCAGGGCAGAGGTCCTTCTTATTAACTACCTAGTAAATTCAGATTAAAGTCGGACAGCTTTTCCCCCTCCCTCACATAAAAATCAGATGCTATCGAGCGCCCAGGAATCAATCCAGCTCCTGCAATAAGGCAAACCTGCTCACAGCCACATGACACCACACACAATCCAGAGGATTGTGGCCCTTCAGGTGCTCATTAAACTTTTTCCCTAGAAAAGTCTCCAGTAACGGATAATTTGCCTTCAATTCATTTTCTACAGTCAAGATGGATGGTAACTGAGTACTGGATGTGGAGGCACATGAGAAGTCCCAGTGCAGCCATCCCAGCTCATGAACACATCAGTGCAAAAACCCATGGACAGTCACCATCTCACTGCCTCAGTCACGTGTGCCAATTCCAGCATCCACATGATGCTTCAGAGGGGCAATCAAACCCCTGAGCCAAACACAGGGAGCAGAGGAAGGAAGCACCAAGACACACCACAACCATTAAGAGGTAAACAGAGGCTGGAGAAGAGCCAAGGCTGGGTGGCTGCCGTGGAAGCTCAGTTAACACACTTCAAGACGAGAAGCGGAGCGTGAGTCAACTCACCATCCCCAAATGGTCACAAGAGCCTTGTCAACTTGCACAGACCAAAGACCAGTTCCAAAAACACTAAGCACGGCATTGGGAAGGCAAATGGACCATTCTGAGAATGCAGGATTAGCTTTTTTACTGGAGAAGGGGAACACAACAGCACACACAACTAACACTGTGGGTTTGAGACATCTGTGAGAGACATCGTTTCATGAGCCAGCAGCTCATGTCAACACAAAGGGTGCCAAACTCTTGCTGTATGTGATGGTGTTTACAGGTGGAGGAGCTCTGCTCTGCCCTCTCACAGGAAGGAGCTGTGCTTTGCAGACCCTTCCTGACTACCCAGCTGAACCTCCTGTCCACAGGCAAGTCCCTTTTCATCTACAGTACCCTCGGAGCAGGTAGGCCAGCATGAAACTCATACCACAGCCCATCTTTTGGCTCCGTTGTCCTACAAAGGCAAGGCCCCCAAACTCTTTTAAAAAGGCAGCATGGCACCTGTGCTCCCACACAAGACTCATATCCTACAACCCTCTCCCAAGGAAACTGTGGCAAGGAGCCCTGTGGGTTGACCTCCCCAGCAGGCTGGGTGTCAGGCAGCCCTGCTGCCAGGTAACACTCCAGGCTTAAAGCTGGTTTTTATTTAGGCAATACCCAACCCAGCCCTGGCAATACCCTGCCAGCCTCCTGTCCCTGCAACATCAGTGGCTGAAAAGGGATGCAGGAGTCTGACCAGCTACAGGCTTCCACAGGACCACAGAATGGCTCAGGGTGGAAGGGACCACAGTGGGTTGCCTGGTCCAACCTCTCTGCTCAAGCAGGATCATCTCAGGGCACGTGGCACAGGATTGTGTCCGGACTGTTCTGGAATATCTCCAGTGAGGGAAACCCCACAGCCTCCCTGGGCAACCTGTTCAGTGCTCGGTCACCTGCACAGGACAGGAAAAGAGTATTTTCCTTCCCCCTGTACAAACAAATAATACCTCCTTTGGAAAAGGTGATGCAGTTCTTCTCATTAAAAGAAGCCACAATGTTCTTAGCAAAGCCTGGATCCATTCTAGTACATGATGACCAGGTCCATTTGCAAAGCCTGTTTAGGCCTTTCCCTCTGAAAGCCACCTTAAAAATGTAAAACCCAACTAAGTGGGCCTTGTACTCTTTAATCCTTTGAAATTCACCCTCCCTTTATTTATTCCAAGAGTTTAATGCTGCAGCTGGATCTACACAATCAACCCTATCAGTCAAGTCACAACTAACACAACCAAGCCTAAACTTACTATTAACTTGTAAAAAGTGTATTGCATTTTCTTTCCCAAATAACCTGTATTAGTGTGTTACCATCCTCCCACTGTCCTGATTCCAGCTAGCAGGCTTACACTAAAACACAGCAAGAGCCAAGAGCACTCATCCAAGCAGAGCCTGCAAGAACAGACCCCCTTTGGGGCAGCGACAGTTGAGGTCGATTTAATGCGAAAACAAACTACTTTTCCATTCAAGTCCAAAGCAGAGACAAAGAATTTTATGTGGCTCAGATTGCACAGTCAGCTGTCTTTTTAGGAACAGATCAGATTTAACAGTTCTATGGCAGTCCAGAAAAAGTGAGCCTGACAAAAGTTTATGGTTTGGCCGGTGCTACGCTGTGCAAAACCCAGGCACTTGTCAGCAGTGCTCTCATGGCCTTCAGCTGGTGCCTCAAAGTCATCACCAACATCAGTTCCAAGAAGGTATTTTAGGAGACACTGGAACAGGTTGCCCAGAGAAGCTGTGGCTGCTCCACCTCTGGAAGTGTCCAAGGCCAGGTTGGACAGGGCTTGGAGCAACCTGGACTAGTGGAAGGTGTTCCTGCCCATGGCAGGGGGTGGAACAAGATGAGCTTTAAGGTCCCTTCCAACCCAACCCATTCCAGGATGCTATGATTTCTCAGGATTCATCCCAATGCAATTGTTATCCCATTTCAGAGACACACAAAATCCCACTCTGAAAGTCTGCCCAATAATTCTCTTTCCCATCACACAGATTGCAATTAACAGTTTCCACACTGGAGAACCCAAATGACTCAATCTGTCAGTGTGACCACTCTCAGCACAGGGACTCATTCTGAAGCAGCAGAGATGTGCTCCCGTTCTTCTACCTGACCATTTCAGGGCCTAATGCAGAGAGAGAAACTAATTAACATGTATTGCTATGGAAAGGAATATGATCTAAACCTTCACTGATTTATATCTAAACCCTTTGAGACATCCAACGTCAAAGCTAAACAGATCTTCACCTGGCAAACACTTGGAGAGCCTTGCACTGAAGCTGCCAGGTAAGGGAATGCAGTATTTCAGGATATTTCTGCTCCATACACTGGGGACATACCTCACACAAAGCCCAGAGAAGCATCATGACAGCTGCAAAAACAACTTTGTCCTGGCTAAACACTCACATAACGAAATTACAGTTTCACTCCAGGGAAAAAGGAAAAAGCACTTAAGTTTTGTTTAGATTGAAGTGCTTCAAGCCACACCACTTATCTGCTATCAGAGCAGATTGCAGGGCTGCTCCAATGATTATTCTGTAATGAAGTAACTGGAATTGGAAGGTATGCAATTAGTCCTATCTCCTCCTCCACCACCCCCCTAAAAAGAAAAAAAACAGCACAGACGTTATCACCTCTTCCTCTAGCTCTGCTACCCTCATTTAAAATACCCACAAAGCAAAGTAGGGCTGTCACAAGCTGCTAACAAGCCTGTCTTGGCCCTGACTGGCAGCAAAGGTGATATTCTCAGCATCTCCCCAGGAAAAAGTTACTGGGTTACCTAATGGGAAGCTTTCTCAGGTACCCACACACATATATATATTAAGTTTACCATGCCTGCATTTAGCTATTTCAGTAAAAGCAAAACACTTTTGAGAGGAGGAAAAAATAAAAAGCACTGCTGTTCCTACTAGCTTTAAGTTAAAGCATCTCTCATTAATCCTCCTGGGCATGATCACTGGGAAGTGAATATATTAAACTCAGGACAGAGGTATTGCTTGCTGGCACTCTGGATAGTTTTACTGACTCCACCTGGCTCATTTTACCTGGGTCACTTACCCTACCTTCCCTTACAGAGCTGTGCTTTATGTCTGCAAAGTGGCCCATGCAGCTTTTCCATAACTGCAGCTGATAGCTGGGAGAGGCAGAAAGGCCCCAGACACCCCACAGCCAAATGGCAACTCACAGGAAATCCCTGATTCCAAACTCTAACCCTGATAAAATCCACGCTGGCGTTTAGTCAGGCTCAGCTCCTCTCCTCCACCCCAGCCATACCCACTGCTCTAATTAAAGACCTGGCTTCTCCCAACAGCCTCTGCCTCATGCATGTCCCACTAAGGTTTCTCTATTTGTGACCCAAGGAAGACAAGGGAGAGCTGGAGGGACAAAGGGGATTCCCCCAGCCTTAAAAAATAAATAAAAAAATAAAAAGTGTATTAACAACCACTATTACCGCAGCATCAGTGAACTTGTTCTATATGGGACTACTGCTGCTACAATTTTACACTCAAAGGACTAAGTTCCTTGACTTTTTTTCCCAAGTGAAGTTCTTTCCAATTTCTTAAAAACATTTTCCCAAAGACAATGGGCCATCCCTGCAGGATGTGCTGGTGCCTTCACTTCCTTGGATTCAGTCAGGCAGGGATGAGGCTGTTAACACCTTATAAAAACCCATACACAACCCTTTCCTCCCTGGATACATCTACTGAACCAAAAGAGGAAAACGGGCTAAAAAATCCCCTTTTAAGGCAAAGCAGAGCGTGCAGAGACATTTGCTACAAAGTTATGGAAACAACTACTGCTTATCCTACAATTTACCCCATGGCCTCCAGCTGACACATCAGCAGACACCACTTTAACAGCCCCACAAGCAGTTAAAGCTGAACAAAGCAATCATTAGGAGAACTGGTTTGGTGCCCTGCTGGTGGCATCCCATGGCCCATCACCCCTGGAGGAAACATGACTCAGTCTGCTCGGACTCCACTGGAAGAGAATTCCCAATAACTCCTACCAAAGCCACGTCTCCAAGTGCTGCGAGGCCAATTCGAAGCGAGTTCTTTTACATTTGAACATGGCTACATCTGCAGCCCTCCCGCATCTAAAAAAATCCATAAGCATTTTAAGAGAAACACACGGATTTTTTCTTTTTCCTTAACACCATGGAAGATGGATTCACTGCCATCAGTAATCCTCCCACAGCCCCAGTTTCAGAAGCAGATTTACTTAGATTTCAGACGCATAAGCAGGCACTCTCTGCATCACTTCATTCATGTGGTTATTAAGATAAAGTCACCTCATTAAAAAAAAAAACAATGGTAGAGTGTCATCCTCCTTTAGAGAGGAAATTAGATGACAAAATGCAAGGAGCCAACAGCCTGGCTCACAGCTGATAGCAAGTTCTGGTGCCCTGATGGTTAAATTGTGGTGTACAAACCCACTTTCAGGAGACAGGCTTTCCCTGAGGGATTTTTTTAGAATTCCCTCACTAAATCCCTGACACTTTTCTCAGGCCACCATGCCTTGCAGAGATTTTTACAGGGAGCTTCTCTCCACCTCAGGAGTCAGGATGGGAGGAAGACAAAAACATTAGGAGGACCAACACAACAGCAAAGGCTTCAGAATGGAAAGGATTTTCACACTTTGCAATAAAGGCAAAGTTCAGCACAAAGACCTCAATGAGGAGCTTTATAAATCAAAAGAGAACTGGGATGCCTCTGGAAGCACATGAATCAGTGAACATAAACCCCAACTCATCACCAGCCACTGCCACTGATACACAAGTCCTGCTTGAACCCAGGGCCCAAACTTTTTTAAAATATAGCCTCCAGTATGACACACTGCAGAAAACCAGACCACAGGCACAAGCCATGAGTTAAGTCTTTGAAGTTTAGATACACGAGAAAATTATTTCACCTACCCAGATGCAGAGGGATAGCTGCTGCCTTTGATGCAACAAGAAATCTTGGTCTTAAACTGCCCAAGGACTTCAAATTACTTGCTGGGCTTGAGCGTGGCAACAGCCAAGCCTACACACACACACGAGCATAATTATGCCTGGTCTAGACTTGGGGGGAGGGGAAAAAAAGAAGAAATATTTTCACTGATGTTAGCACACAAAGAAAATAATAGCACATACAAAGAAATCTCTAGAGTGACTTACGAAGAAGATTTTATGCTTGGCTTTCTGCCAATTAGAGAAGAATTAAAGAGTCTAGCAATATAACCCCGTTCATCCCGAGGAAAAAAACTGCATTTTTGAGTGATCATCAGAATAAGAGACAGAGGAAAGAGGGACAAAGACTCAGGACTGCAACGGCACAGAGCAACAGAGGAAGTTCCTGATGGTACTGAGACACAAAGTGGGCACGAATAGTTCAGATTTCAGAATTAATCCAGTCTATTGCATCCAAAAGAAAATCAGCACATAACAGCTGACTCCAAATAACAGCGTTCCAAAAAAGCAGACAGTATTTTTTACTATAAAATTCCAACTGCCTCAATATTTCACAGATTATACTGACTGCCAACCAGCACAATCAGTGAAAGGTGGAGGTCACAAAAATAAAAGCAAACCAAGTGGAAAAGGCATGACTAGACACCTTGGGAAGCTGAAAATGTGTCAAAACCCAGCCTTTCACTAAGGAAGAGCATTTAGTAGCTACCTGCAATGATGAATTTACATCCAAACTCTTTGGAGCTTAAAAATTCACATCATGAGACCAGCTTTTAGCAGAATTAGGACCAGACTTGACATGTCCCAGTTTCCCCAAGGTTACTTTTTGAAATGCATCTACAGTTCAAATATTTCCAGTGCTTTTCTCACGCTGCAGAAGAGCAACCAAAACCTACCTTCTAATTTTACTGGTTTAGGGTTTTTATAAGAATTTAACTTCAACACTTCTTTCATTTGAATGACCAAAGGAACTTTGCATTAGACTGCAGGTTGAAAGTTATTGGAAATGGCAGCAAGTTGCTGTTACTTGTATAAAGTCATTGCAAGGAGAAAAATCCAAGTCCTGAAGCTTTCTAAACCAAACTTTGTAAAAGCCCAAAAACACAGAATGAACCAGAAGTAGCTTAGTAGTTGCTAGGGATGTTTCAAGTTAATAAAATTCTAAATTAAATGGCTGCCGCTGAGGTTTGCCAAAAAATTATGCAAATTTCCAAAGTTCATACATAGTAATTAGCACAGCAAAAAGCAGGTCCCAAATAAGTGACGAAGTTAGCCTCGCTCTTATTTTTCCAGCAGATGGAATTAGCTATGTGTGAAGCTATTTTTTTTTCTTTTTTGCAACTGGAGATTAAACATATTATCCTGAATATCAATTCTGCAAATACAGCATGTTGGATACACACACTCAGGGAAGCAGGGATATGCAAAAGCCAGTCTGAATCCTCCTTTTCCATCATTCTAAAGAGGACACTGAAGAGGCTGGGGGGGAGGGTTTACATATTTAAGGCTTCATTTTTCAAACTGATTGCTGACAATTTGGTTGAGACAAGTTCTCTCAAAATACATTTAGAGTTAATAGCCCAAACAGGTTTTTCCAAAGAAAAATGTCTGCCTCCACTAAAAAAAAAATACATCCTCTTGATGTGCTAATTGACAGATCACAAAAAGTCACCCAAACTGCAAGTTGAAACAACACATGTAAACAGAAAGTCTCCTGGTTTTGCCCATTACTGCTCCAAAACCTGGTTCACAGGCACATCCATCATACATTGTGTGTCATATACTGGAATATAAATCCACCCTTTCCATTCCCATTACTGAATTGCCACTTCACAACTAAAAAAGACACAACCTTCTCCTCAGCCCTGCAGTTCTCCAGCGATGGCTGAACCTCATGTGTGCCCTGGACCAAAATGCTGGACAAAATCCACATGCTGAATTTAATTTCTCTTAAGTGAAAACAAGCTGCAAGCCTTGCTACACGAATATTACTTTCAGGTAGCCCAAAAAAAAAAAGAGTTCTGGAATCTGTGCGTGCCACAGAAAGAACCCAAAAGTTACATAATTAAAGGAACACAGGGAGGGGAAAGCAAAGTTTAACTCTAATTTAAAAGTCAAGTAAGTGACACAGTGGATTGAATGCTATTAACCAAAGCTGTGCAAGTTAAAAGTGGATGTACTGAGAGCAGTAGAAACTCTGCCCGCAACAAAATGAGAATTCTCTTACAAAAATACTTCTGTGGCCAAATGAAACAGTGAGTTTAAGTAAGAAAGCAAGCACTTACACCTATCGTGCTCTCCCCCTCTTCCTACTCAACTAGGGAGTCTCATTTATCTCAAAGCAATCAAAAGAAAACACTTTGATTTTTAAAGTCAGAAAAGCTGCAGAAATGAAAGCCTTGTCTGGCACGAACAAATAATATTTCTGAAATCAAAAGAAGACTTTTTTTTTCCAAGTTATGGGAAGGGTGAAAACAGTCCTGAATAACTTACTTTGCATAGCCCAGTTCCTGCCAAAACAGTTCTGTAAATCCCATGGCAGTTCAGATAATTTCCATTCTTAGGACAAAAAAAAAAAAAAAAGCTAGATTGAACATTAGCAACATTAATTGTGTGATATGACCTGAATGATGCAAGAACAAGTAGTTAAGTGAACCACAGCATCTGCTGAATTTTTAATCACTAGTTGTTTTGCTGCAAGGCAGAAGAACACTGTATATTAGCTTCACTTGCACAGAATGGCACATTAGGACAGCAGGATTTGAACTGGCAGGAACTCTGCCTCCCTGCTACCTAAATGCCATCACTGCTGTGAACTGCAGACAGAGCAGCTTCTAAAGCAGGGCTATTCTTTAATCACATGGGGGGAAAAAATCCCACTGTTTTCTGCACCCCAAGATACCAGTGGCCATTTCTGAGTAATATATTTATTTTTTTTAAAGCTGACATTTTCTTAACAGCCATTTATGTGTCCCTCTGTAGTGTATTTTTACTTTCCAAACAGCTTTAAGTAGTCATGTGGCTGCCCAGCAGCAAAAGTTGCTACCAGAGAGGTAGTTGAACCTCCAATGTGTAGGAAGGTGATCTATGTAAACATTCCTATTAGCTCTGTACTGCAACAGGAGGAGCAACTGCAACATGTTTAGGCACACCTGAGCTATATTTAATCCATCTTTCTCTGACACCCATTGCAATGACGCTGCAGACACCCAAATTTGGGCAGCCAGGTCATGGTACTACTGATGAGAGTCAACAAGCCCATCCTTTAACTACACCAGCCAGTCCTGCTGTGATTTCTCTGTGTCTGATACCCAAAACAGCTGGATTAAACCAACCACCAAGCCTCCAATGGTAAATACAGCTCCAGTTATGCTCTAGGCATAGAACTGCAACAGCAGGATTAGCAAGTGATACAGCAGATATTCCCCTTCCACAACAAAGACAAAAAAAAAAGTTATTTGGGGGATAAACACTAATTCCACAACTACAATGCAAATTCCAAATACAAATCCCACAATTACAGCCAGAATCTGCACTAGGGGCAACGATCCTGATTCATATTTTAGGGCTGTAAAAAAGAGGACATTTTAAGAAAAGGACAACATTCATACATTAAACAGGCTGCCACACTGACTATAATAGATTCTAAGTTTAATAAGTTAATAGAATCAAAATACTTTAAAAAACAAAACCAGCAAAATATGGTACAAATAAAAACAGAGCAGCCACACATACCAAAGCAGCATTCCTGTGCTCTCCTTCCTGCAGAGCTCACAGAGCTGGGAAGAGGATCTCTAGCCAACAACTTTCACTAAACCAAGGTCTCCTTTGAAAGCTCAAACGTATAGGGACATCCAGTGATACATCTGATGACCAAATAATCCACAAGAGGCAAAAAATGCCAGCAGACAAGGATAAGAGAGAATCTTCCCAAGCTACATTATATTTAATGATAGGCTTAGGATCAGTCCTGTATTTTCCTTACAGGCTCAGCTATCAGGTACAAGAAAAGCTGCTGCTCTTCTCTGGAGCCAGGTACCAAACCTGCAACAGGAATATTAAAATACGCCATATCTGCTGGGAATACAGCAACCAGTGTGTGAGGGTTATATCAAAATGCTTGTTTGCTAATGCTACAGGGCAGTGAGAAGTGAAAACAACACATTATGATCAAAGTGTTGACACCTGGAGCTCAGGGTCGGTTATTACCTCCTTGGTATAGCACATCAACCACACAGTATTCAACTCCACATCACCAGAAAGCTAACTTGGCACCTCCACACCCCAAAACCACAGTCCTTCCTGGCACGGGGACTACAGGCCACTCTCTGTGAACAGCATGCCACAAAACAGGCTTCCAAATTTAAGAGACACAGGAGGATGTTTTATACCCTCCAAGACACTCGGCTGCAGCTCAGCACTTGACAAGCCACTCACAATTTTTCATGATCCTTCTCTAAACGGAGAAGAGATTTTAAAGGGCATTTAGTGCAAGTGAAACAACCTCAGCTTCCTCCTCAGCCTCTGCTCCTTCTCCAATTAAATATAAAAGAGACAACTTAGTCATACAAAGCATGCTGGATGATTTCAAGTCAGTGGTATTAAATCAAATCCCACAACTTTTCACACCTATTAAAATGTTACTTTGTCATTAGCAGGGGAGATTTTGATAAGCGCGATGCAATTAACAGACACTGCCTTTGTTACCAGGCTGCTGGTGATGAAGCCCAGGCTCCCTGACATTCCATTTCTTCCCCTCAAAAGCCCTGTGCTACGGCAAATTTATGGGTTTTAGTGTGTAAGAGGAGAATTGGGCATGTTACCTCCAAAATCAGTCAATAAGGCTCTTTCACCCAGGCCCGGGGAAGGCGGGTGGCTGCTGGAAAGCAAGACAAGGCTCTCCCTTCCCCCCTCCCTTCAGGACCCAAAAAACTGCTGCGCTCACAACACTCCCATCCCCTGCAGCGAGGGATTAGCCATTTATTAAAAAGGAATCAAAACACTGTAAAAGGCTTCCAGTAAAAATTTCAAGGGGGGGGGGAAAAATACCAAAAACCTCAATGCAACACCCATGGAACCAGAGTCACATCAGGAATTCTTCTGGACACCGAAGAACAAGCAGCTCAAACCTGAGCAGGATGTCATTTGTCCTGACAATGCCAATCAAACGGCGCAAAAGGAGGGCAGAACTAGATTAATTTTTTTATTTTTTTTTTAAGTCAGTCGTTTTGCTGCCTCCACATCGAGCAGCAACAACATTCACAACCTACAGGCGTTTACTGCTTTAGACTTTGGACTTTCCAAACCACTGCCTACCACCTCCACGCTTGGTTTTTAGGGAGGGTTTTTTTTTGGCTCTTCACTAGGGGTGACAGACAATTATAATGGCCAATTATGTAAAACCTTCCATCCGAGAAAACACGCAGCCCTATGCAAACACTCATTAGGACTCCCGAGCCGAGCTTGTGGGGCACATTCCCCACTTCCACAGCCACCCTTGGCTATCTCCAAAACTGCATTCCCAGCGCTGGGGCACGGCCAGGACAGCACCGGGCAGGGCTGGGTCAACCCCTGGAGTACTTACACAGCCTCGCAGGCGGGTTTTGCAGCCCAGGCTGCTGGGGCTGAGCTTTACAGCCCCATCCCAGCCGGTTATTTAAAGCAGAGCAGAGACACACGCGGCTTGATGGGCGTCGCACGAAGCACCTCGCAGGACAAGCCTCGCATCCACTTCTCCAGCTGATACAGGGAAGGTTTTTCCAACTGGGAGCGGCGCTGAGCAAGTCAATAGCCTCGGTTTACTGAAGAAATTCAAAGCTACACTTATTGTTTCGAGTAAGGCCTCGGAGGAAGTAATTCCGAGAAGAAATCACTTCCACTGTAATTGTACTTTTAACCTTTCCTTGGGTTCTTACGCCACCCCCACGTGAGCACATTATTCGAGTGTTATCACCAACATCTAATAACTACGAGGAAAGCTGTGTTTTTGGATCGCTGTTTATGTTTACCGAGCTCACAACCCCTCCCTGCGAAGGGCTTGATCGATGCGGGGAAAAAAAAATAACCCAAAAAAAACCACACGACCAGGAAGTGACCGCATCTCAGGAGACNNNGGAAAAGGGGGGGAAGGAGAAGGAAAAGGAGGAAAAGGGGGGGAAGGAGAAGGAAAAGGAGGAAAAGGGGGGGAAGGGGAAGGAAAAGGAGGAAAAGGGGGGGAAGGAGAAGGAAAAGGAGGAAAAGGGGGGGAAGAAGGACAAGGGTAAAAGGCTGCGGAGAGCGGCGGGGCTGTGCCCGCACGGCCACGCGTGAGCCGGGGATGCTCCGAGGGCCGGGGACGGTGGGACCCCGCGGGGACAGGCGGCGGTGCGGGCGGACGGGGCCGGGGCCGGGAGCGCTGCCAGCGGCGCGGGGCAGGGACAGCGCGGTAGGAGCGGGCGGGCAGGGCCGGGAGCGCCCGGGGGGCAGGCGTTGGAGCCGGGGGGGAATAACCTGGGGGGAATAACCTGGTGGGCCCGGCCCGGTCGGGCAGCGGCCCCGCAGCCGCCATGGCCGGCGGGGCGCGGGCGGGCCCACCTGCCCCGCACCGAGCCGGGCCCCGCGCCCGCACCGAGACACCCTCACACACACACACACCCCCCCCTCATCTCACCCAGCCAACCCACACACCTACCCGGAGCGGGGCCGCAGCTCGGCTCGGCTGGGCTCGGCCGGATCGCCCCCTGCGCCCGGCGGCGGCGGGAGGAGCCGCGGAGGCCGCGCCAATCCGGGGCGGAGCGGGGCGGGACGGGGGGCGGGACACGGGGCGGGACAGCGGGAGGGATGCGGGAGGAGGGACAGCGGGAGGGATGCGGGGCCGCCCCCGCACCGCGCCTGGCACCGGCCGGCCCGCCGCGCCTGGCACCGGGGACGCGGCTCGGGGACACTCGTGCCTCGGCGCTCGAGCACCCGCTGTGTCCCCTCTGTATCCCTGCTGTATCCCCTCTGTGTCCCTGGTGTGTTCCCTCAGCCCCCGTGGTGTCCCCTCTGTGTACCCGCAGCCCCTGTGGTGTCCCCTTTATGTCCCCTCTGTGTCCCCGCAGCCCCTGTGGTGTCCCCTCTGTGTCCCATCTATGTCCCCGCGGTGTTCCCTCGGTGTCCCCGGTGTGCCCCCTCTGTGTCCCCGCAGCCCCCTCTGTGCCCCCTCTATGTCCCTTCTTTGTCCCCGCGGTGTCCCCTCTGTGTCCCCGCAGCCCCCTCTGTGTCCCCACGTTGTCCCCGCAGTCCACGTGGTGTCCCCTCTATGTCCCCTCTGTGCCCCTGTGCTGTCCCCTCTATGTTCCCTCTGTGTCCCCTCTGTGTCCCCGGGCTTGGTGACCGCCGTGGCCCTGGGAAGCCACGGGTCTTGCCGGTTTGTCCACCCGCCGTGTTGGCCACAGGCGGTGGGTTTGGTGTGGTGCAAACGGGCTAAAGATCTGCGGGAGCCCAAAGCACTCCTTTGGCGCAGCTCCTGGCTTTGAAAGATACTTGAGCTCCCCACGGCAAGGCCCAAAAGGATCACCAGAATCAGGTTGGGAAAGACCTCTGAGATCATCAAGCCCAACCTGTGACTCCAGGAGCACCTCCGTGTGGAGGACACCACAGCACAAAGTGCCACATCCAATCTTTCCTTGTACAATTCCAGGGTGACTCCACCACCTCCCTGGACAGCCCATCTCAAAATGCTGCCGGGAGGTCACTGCGGGTGTCCCTCGGTACTGGAACCCCTTGTTTTGCCAACATTGCCTCCCCAGGAACAATCATTAAATACCATTTGCTGTCGTCTGTCCTTGACAGAGGAAAACAGGAGCTGCTGTTCCTGGTGTAGATTATCCAAGGAGCCACAGCTGTGCAGACCTGGGCAGTGGTTTGTCACACAAGTGTCACCCCAGCCACCTTCTCCGTGCTGTCCTGGTGAAGCCTCAGCCTGCAGGGAGAAGAGATGGGCACTGGGGAAATCCTTGGAAACCAGAGGTATGAAGAACAGGCAAGGAACACAAAGGGAAAGCATTGGGCAAAATGAATAAAGTGGTGGTACCAGATGATGGATTGAGCCTGAAGGAGCTTCCCCTCTCCTTGAAAGGTTTCAGCAGTTTGTTTCCAGTTAGAGGGATGTGGGCAGGGATGGGGGTCCTCACAGAGGACCACTTGTGACTCAGGGGGAGCACAGAGGAACAAACCAAAAAGGCCTGGTTTCTCCCACACCCAAGGCAACAGCATGAAGGTGTGTCAGGGGAGGTTTAGGTTGGATCTCAGGGAAAGGCTCTTCCCCCAGAGGGTGGTGGGCACTGAACAGGCTCCCCAGGGCAGTGGGCACAGCTCCAAGGCTGCCAAATCCAAGAAGTGTTTGGACGATGCTCTCAGGCACATGGTGGGATTGTTGGGGTGTCCTGTGCAGGGCCAGGAGTTGGGCTTGATGATCCTTGTGGCACTTCCAACTCAGGATATTCAATGATTCCCTGACCTGCAGGAGGGCAGCACTACTTACTCTGTGTAATACAACACTGTGAGAGGACTCTTGAGACGGTTCTCAGCTAAAGAGCAGTGTAAGTGTGTCAGCACAGCACTGTGATAGTCCTGATGAGGGGCAGAGCTAATTAGCCAAGGCTCAAGATCACATTAACATGATGTCTCAGATGGCTGAGATGAACCTCCCAATGTCTCTGGAGTCCCTGTTGATTGTGGCCACTGTATACAAAGACAAAGCAAGCACAGAGGTAAAATAAGTTGCTGAAAGTCAAATATTAGATCGGGGAGAACAGAAAAACAGGCCCTACAGTTCCTCACCCCTCCAGTACTTTCTCCTCTGGACCGTAACAAAACCCCAGAACAACAACGGGATTTAGCTGCTGCTGACACAGGAGCTTCCTGTGTTCCAGGGAGAAGTTCTGTATTTTGGTATAGGACCAAATGCATATGGAAAAACCCCCTATTTTCTAGCATGGCCCCACAGTTCAGTGACTTACAGCGACATGCAAGATATCACCAGATGACAGGAATGAAATATGTGCCCTGTCATATTAGGAAAAGGCCCCACAAAGGTACAGCCCCGATCTTTTGTTGTAAGCTGATAAAGACAGAAAACTGCCATTTGCTGCTAAGTGACTCCTAACGATTAAACAACCTTTCTCCTCCCACCCCACCCCCCGGGGCACTGAGAGATAATATAAGAAAGATTTTGCACATTGTTTAGTTTACATGGCCATCTGGTCCTTCTGCATTTCAGTAGCCTTGAACATTCAAAAAAACACAATAGATAAAGAAAACCAGTCCTATCTTATCCGAGACCTGGAGAAGGTTAACTCTGTCGGAGTACACAGGATTAACCAAGTCCTTACAGCTCTTTCATTGTTTCCATCTTGATTAGGAGTCATGTTCCTCACAGCTTTGTGTTGTACTCTAAAAACCGAGGTGTTCCTTACTGACTGTATTTGTTTTAACCATGAAACACAACTCCAGCAGCTGCATCCAGCTTCCGTAGGTGTTCTGCTCCTGGGCAATGGAGACACAATGAGGGGCACATGCTGAGAAAAGATATGTACAGGTTTTCAGCCAAAATTTAAAACCAGTGTTACTAGAAATCTTGTGTAACTAGGGAAAGGGATGCTCTTTTCAAAGGAAAATGCAATGGTCTTGGCCTAACTAAGAAACCTCCTTCCCACTGCTGAGACGTCATCTAATCCCACTGCACTAAGCAGTTCCTTCATCTGCTTTTGCTAAAGGGGATAAAAGCACAATTCCCCCAAAGTAACCTGCTCCAAAGTCCCTGGAAACAACAAAAAGTTTGGTCTCAGCTTATGGTTGGCTTATGGTTGAATCCAGCATTTGTTCCGTGGTTAATTCCCGCTCCCCTCTTTGCCGTGGAAGAAAACCAAGACGAGTTGAGTCTGTTTGGAAAGAAATGTGATTTCCTTAAGAATGTGGTTTTGGGCCTTGGAGGAAGAAGCCAGCTGAGGATGCTTTCACCTGTAGTGCTAGAGCAGGTTTTTGAGTGAAATCTGTAGCAGCAGAGAACATTCAGTGTAAATGCACTGTAAATAACAGAGGATGTAGAGATATGCTGAGATAAAAACCACTCAGGCTGCGCTCCCAGCTGCACTTTGCATCGTAATATTGCTAGTCTGCATTTTACTGAGAGCTGGGAGCTTATAAATGTGCTCCAACATCCAGCTTTTGGGTATCAGCTGCCAGAGTGCAATAGAATACCCAGAGTCAGGTACCTCTCCTTCTATTTATAGCCCAGAGAGTGTCAGATGCTTCCCAAGGGCGAGTGGAAACTCCCACCTGCCAAGCAGAGACCTGGGAGAAGGAAACATCAAAGGAGGGCTGTATTAGACTCGCTTTGCATAGCCAGTGTGTAGGTGTTTCCATCAGCTGGGGATCCTGAGCCCACACATCCAGGGTTTCGGCGTCTGTCAGTGCTCTTTGAAGGATCAGGCAAGGACAACAATTCCTGTTTAACACCGTGGGTGTAGGGCTTGCATTTGATGTTGTTTGTTGCCTGTGCTGATCTAGGTGGTAGAGAAATACCCAGGTGAGAGTCCAAATGTCTCTCTCTACCTGCTTGGACCGTTCCCTCCTCCCAAGGAACAGGCTGGGGGTTTGGTGGGTGGTTACCTCACACTCTGGTAAAAATGGGCTGCAGCACAAAATAAACCTCAGGGAACAGAGCAAGAGTCTTAACTGTGTTTCCTACTTGTTGTAAGGCAGGAATTTCACTTCTATTTTCTGCTCCTAGGATTTGTTCTGGTTTTGAAACTAGCGACCATTTCAGATGAAAAGCCTGAGCAGAAGTGGGGAGAGAAGCCAGAGCATCATGATGACTCTGCTGTTCAATCCTTGACTGAGAGGTTATCAATTAAATTTGGCACCACTCTGTGCCCTCTGCAGCATCACTGTTTGCCTGCAGAGGATTTTCTTTAATGCCATGCAAGTGGCTGTGGGCTTTATACTTTTATAAACTTTATAACTCCATTTGCCTGAACTTTCACCAAAAATATATTCATAAAATGTAATTACTTCAGGTTTAAATTTGGGCACAGGTTTCCCTACACCTTCCATATTGATTTTCATTTGTGCAAGAGTGGGAAGAATTAGCCTCACAAGGAACAATATCCCATGTGAAGGAATGAAGAGCAGAAAGAACAAGTTAACAGATTGCCACATAATGATCTTCTCAGTACAAAATGTATCAGATAATGACAGTTATATTGCCAAGGAATGGAGAAATTCAAATTGGTTCTCAAAGCTTTGATGGCTAAAATGTGAGGATATTATCATAAAATCATCAGGTCTGTATGAGAATGAGGGGTTTAACCTTCCAGGCATATCTAATATCTGCACAAGATAATGAGTTTAGAAATTCATATAATTTGTTTACCTCGATTAAATGGTTTATATGCTTATTCCTCTTAACACAGTATTTCTCTTAACACAACAAAATTAGCAGCAATCAGGAATTTGGGGGAAAAACCACCTGATTAACGTGTTTCATCTTAAAAGGACATTGCAATACTTTAAAATCTTGGCATTACTCAAACACATCGAGACCCATGCAGTGACCTAAATATCAGTGGAAGGTGTCAGTGCAGCACGTTAAGCAAACCCATTCTGGCTGTAACTTACCTGGCTCAGGTAACACCTGCAAAGCTGCACAGCAAACTCTGAGCCTGCCAAGGACCCAAGGCAGGTACTCGGGTTGCCTTGAAGGGCACAGGACTGTGTTATCGCTGATGGTGTTATTTGAGCTCAGGAGATTAAGCCCAGGCTGTTCTTCAGCTTCCTAAATGCAGCATCAGCCTCCACAGGAGTGGAAATTAGCAAATGTGCCACTCTGGATGCTCAGAGGAGCAAACAAGTACTGTTTCAGCATGAAGATGAAGGTATGCCAGCAAGAAAAAATTATCTGGGGTTGGAAGGATGACACTCCTAAACTTGCTTTGTCCCTAGAACTTGTGTTTCAGCATGGCTCACATCACTGGACTATATCCTGATATAAGATAGAATTGCTGAATGCCCTCAAATTCCACTGCCACGGGGGATAAAGGGGAGTGACAAAACTCAGCAAACACTGAGGACTGCATTGGATTGGACTCTGTGGGCAGAGTCTACAAATCTGAGCTCCTGTAGCTCTGTCATTTCATTGGATCTTTCTCAAACCTTTGGAAAACCTGGCAGCACTCAATAAACTCCATGCTGATTTTTTAATTATCTATAGCAAATAAATTATCATGAGATTAGTATTGGTCAGTGTTTGTGACCTCTGCTGTAACCTTTGTCACTCTGTACAGGAACAGGGGGTGACATTTCTCCAACTGCTACAATTTGGGGAGTGCAGAGCCACTGACTCTCCAACGATCCAAGACCCATCACTGCTCTGTGCTCTCACAGGATGGGCTTTAATCCGTTTACTGCTGTATTAAAATCATATTTACGTGCGAAATCACTGATTTCTGTGACTCCACGTGGAGGTCCCGCCTTTCCAGGCTGCTGGAAAGGCACGGCTGTCGTCCGGCCATCACTCCTGCTGCTCAGCACCTTCCCGTTTGCCAAGGCTTTTCTTGTCCCAACGCTGTCCACATTTTTGCAGTGCCACCAAGCGGATGGTTCCTCCCTTAGCATTTCAGTTCCATACGTTATCATTTATGAACAAACGCAGAACTGCCCAAGTGGCTGAGAAGGGTGATAAGCACAACCCACCCCGGCGAGCTGCGAGGTCGGCACGGCGTGGTACGGGAGGAAATAAAGGGTCTTTAATAAAAACCCTTTAATGACGTGTTTGTGATGCTTTGAGCCCTGTGGAGACCCACCTCTGGCTCCTCAGGAGGCAGCACAGCGTGTGGACATGGACCTTCAGCCCAAGACAGACACGGAGCTCCTGGAGAGGGACCCTGCAGGGCAAAGAGGATTAAAGGACTGGAGCATCTCTCTTAAGAAGGAAGGCTGAGGCAGCTGGAGCTGTTCAGAGAAGAGACACTGAGAGGGGGCCCCATCTGTGTGTATAAATATCTAAAAAGGGGTGCCACAAGGTGGGCCAGGTGCTGCCTGGGGGTGCCCAGCAATGGGACCAGAGGCAGCAGGCAGGAAAACTGATGCCCACGAGGTTAAACCAGACCGGGTGAGGGTTGCCCCGAGAGGGTGTGGAGTGTCCCCGGCTGGGGATATTCCAGAAGTGTGGCTACACACTCTGGGGTGAGCAGGGCTGTGGCACCAGATGACCCACTGCGGTCCCTCCCAGACAGAGCCATTCGGGGATTCTGAGGGGAGCAGGGCGAGGTCTGGGGGCTCTCCACTCTGTCCTGAGGGCACGGTGGGCACTGAGGGCTCCATGCCTCGGCCCACCGACAGGTGAGACCCTGGGCCCAGGGGACTCTCAGTTTCAGGTCACCCCCGGTTCAGGTGACCCTCATGCCCAGGTGACCTCCGGTCCAGGTGACCCTCAGTTTCATGTGACCCCCGGGCCCAGGTGACCCTCATGGCCAGGTGACCCCCGGCCCAGGTGATCCTCAGGTTCAGCTGACCCCCTGGTTCAGGTGACCCTCAGGTCCAGGTGAGCCCCGGTCCAAGTGACCCTCGGCCACAGGTGACCCCCGGGCCCAGGTGACCGCCGCAACACACCCTACCCCCGCCGCCATCTTACAGCACCGCCCCCGCGCCCAGCGGCCTCACCTCCCTCAATCCGCCAGCCAATGAGCGGCCAGCAGGGGCGGGGAAACACTCCGCGCAGCCAATGAAAACCCAGCGCGGCCGTCGTGCGACCAATAAGCGCTGCCCGTCGACGGCGGCGGGCGAGGCCGAGGGGCGGGTGCGGGCAGCGGCTGGCCAATGAGCGTTGGCGGGTGAGATTTGAAAGCGAGGCGGGGCGGCGCGCGGGGCGCTGAGGGCCGGGCAGGTAATGGAGGGGCCTGGTGGGGTTTGGGGGGTCTCCATGAGGGGTTTGGGGGTCGAGAGGCCTTTGAGGGTCCTGGGTGGTGCTTGGGGAGGGGGGTGGCGGCGGTGCCCCCGCTGGTGAGCTGGGCTGGGGACACCCGGAGGGGCTGAGGGGATGGGCCTGTGGCCACCGCGCCATGAGGGGCCTGGGGGTGCCCCCCGCCCTGAGGGCCCGTCTCGGAATTGTTGAGTCCCAGACCTCAGCGTTAAATTACTGCGTTTAAACATAGCGTGGTTTGCCCTGTTTTCTCGCTGTCCTGCCGACTCAGCGCCTAAATGGTTTTTATCCGTGTTTCCCTTTGGTTCTTGTGGTGTTGCTGGCTAAAAATGGCTCTTTTCTCTCACTGTTATTCGTAAAAACTGAATTTTCGGTAGTATGTGTTAGCCACTCGCAAATCTGTTGTATAAGCCTGTCCCTTTCCTGCTAGTGGTCTTTATTTGATTTGATGCTGATTTAAATCGCAATTAACCTTCTAGCCTCCTGTTTGGGCAAGACACTGCACAGGAACAGTAACCTGGAAAGAAGAGGAGACAGGTATGTTTGTTTTAAATACAACTTTGGGATATTTAGTATGTCCTACGTCTTCAATGAGCCCAAATTGATCACTGGCAACTCCTGCATTGCTTGAAGTGACTTGGGAATACCTTTGTGGGAAACTCTCTCTCTGTCTCTGCTTATATTATATTTACCTTCTTCAAGTTTGATCTTAGTTCTTCTGCAGGATTTCTTACTGAGATACAGATTAGTTGTTCATGAGGCTTTTTCATGTGAGAAGGTCCTTCCTAAGGGGACTTAAACTGCAATAACTAGGAAAGTGTTAAAGAACATAAAACCCCTTTGAATGAGCTGAATATTTATCAGTGTTTAAAGCAAATGCAGCTTTCTGAAAGCTTGCCTGGTAGATAATAACATATATATGGATCTAGGTCATGTTGCCATCAAGGCACTGAGTTAACAATTGTGCATGCACTTTGAAAGGATTGTTTTTGTACTCAGAGGAAACATTTAAGGGTAAATTCAGGGAATTTGTCCTGAAAGTCCACCAAGGGTGGGTGGAGAGGCTTGATGCCAACTGCTGCTTTGAGGAATGTTTGTCACCCACTGAGCTCAAAAGCCTACTGCTTCCAGGAGGTAGATATAGGAATGTATTCCCACTGTCTTCTTCAGGGCTTTCTGCAATACCATGTAATGAATGACAAGATCTGTAATTACTAATTCTGTGGTTACTGACTAGATCAGTTAAAATACAATTATTGGAGATTCTCATGAATCAATCTCAATCAATTAAATGTAAAGCAGGGCAAATTTGACCTATAAGCTACAGTAGGGTAGCCTAATGATTTGCCAGTTAATTAACTGGCATCTTTAATCCCTTTCTGAAAGTTGTAATGCAAAGTGAAGGATGAAACCCAAGATATTCACAAATCAGGTGGTGCTGACATGGACCAACTCATCCAGGATTGTGTGGAATTGGACTGGAAGTGATCCAGTCTCTGATTTGAGTTTTTACTCCCCTTTAGTCTTTTAACTTCCGTTGGCCATTTTGCTTTCCTGGAACATGTTGTGGGAAAAAAAAAGCAAAATACACCCATTTAGATTTGACTCCAGTATTTATTCTAAGAGCTTCCAGGTGCTGTGCAAGGTATTCCCTACGTGAACACTGTCATGGAATTAGGAATAAGGAGGTGTCACTGCCAGCACTGATGGTCTCTGAACAGGCTTAGTCTGTATTCCTTCAGCTCAGAGTCTCTCTTTGCCTGCTTTTCCCATAAGTATATACAGTTTATTTCTGCACTCCTTCTATTGGTACTTTTTTTCCTGACATTTGGGTTTTTCCAGATAGGCTGTTGGTTGTGTTTTTGTCTTCTTGTAGCAAATGGGTGGGGAGGGGATGAACTTTAAGAAATCCTCTAGACCCATTGCCAAGGCTGATCTTTCCAGTCAGTTCACTGGTGATTCCTTTAGTTTGATCAGAGCTTGCTGTCTTGAAATGAAGAAGCTCAGTAAATCCTAATTTACCACTGAATTAACAACACTTGGGTATTTGGTTTAACTCCATCACTCTGCTTACTGTACAGCTGTTTTCTGGAAGTGGTGGAAGATGAGATGTCTGAGTGACCCTGGTTGAGGTGGACAACCCTTGACAAGGCAGGTTTCAGTGGGAGGCAGAGAATAATAGAATCCCAGAATGGTTTGGGCTGGAAGGGACCTTAAAGATCATCCAGCCCCACCCCCTGCCATGGGATGGGACACCTTCCACTAGCCCAGGTTGCTCCAAACCCCATCCAACTTGGCCTTGGACACTTCTAGGGATGGGGCAGCCACAGCTTCTCTGCCCAACCTGTACCAGTCCCTCCCCACCCTCATAGCTAAGAATTCCTTCCTAATATCCCATCTAACCCTGCCCTCTGGCAATGTGAAGCCATTCCCTCTTGTCCCATCACTCCATATCCTTCTTCAGCTTTCCTCTAGCCCCTTTAGATACTTTTAGCACAGCATGTTCAAACCAACTGACATTTGCCTTAAGTCTCCCTCAGGTTAAAAAGGTAGTGAGAAATCCTGCTTGAAATAACTGCTATTGTAGCATAGTTGCATCCTGGAAACTCAGCTGGGGAATGGTGCCAAGGACTCTGATGCAGGACAAAAATTCCTTGCCATCAGATAGGGTGTAATCTAAATTCTCAGTGTCAGTGTTGCTTCCAAGTATTGTCCTACAGCCTTGTCATTTACTTGCTCATCTCCTTAACATGGAAAACAGCTGTGGGGAAAGCAGACCTGCCAGCCAATCCCAGGCAGGGCTGCAGTGTCCCCTACTAATTCTGTGGCAGACTTGTTAACCACTCAACAACAAAACCAGCCCCTGAAATTAGTGAAATAACGAGAAATTACCAGAAGAATCACTGCTGAAATTATAATTTGTGGTTTTATTTGTGCACAAACAAAACTAGGGTCTTTGCTCGTAACATATAAAGTTTAATGGAAAAGGAAAACAAAAATGGCAGTGTTATCCCTAATCATTGTGGTTTCTGTCTGTGATCCCCAGGATGGCTGCCACCTCCCAGTTTGCCAGTCGATACAAGAAGAATTTGAGCGTGGAAGCCCTCAGAGTCAAAACTGCCCGCAGGAGGTCGACCCTGCAGAAGGAGAACAGGCACAAGCTGTTTGAGAAGGGCCGCCAGTTCGGGCTGGCAGATGTCAACGTTCAGCTCTCCAAAGAGAGGGGCATTTCTGAACTCAAGGAGACAAGGGAAATGTGCTCTCAAGAGAACAGCAGTGTCAAACAGAGTAAAGACTCTTCTAGACTTTTTTTTAAATGTTAAAAGTGTCTTTAAGGAGATTTAGTATCATTATCAGGGGGACCTAATTGTAAAGGTTTAAGATTGAAAACCCAATGGCTACCAGTCCTTCTAACTGTTAAAATCAAGGATGTAAAACCTTAATACAGGTGTATCTTCCTCTCTGCTCTGGTGGTGTGAGTGAGGTTTTGCTCTGATTTGGCTGTAGCATTTTGCTGTTAATACTCAGTGGGAAGTCTGCTAATGATTGCTTTGTCCTCCAAGATGTGAGAAACTCCAGTCTAAATTCTCATCAAACATACAACTGGTGTCTGTCGTGTGCTGAAAGTGTGCTTAGAAAGAGGCAATTGTATATTATATATAAATATTAATGGGTAAATGCATAGCATAAATTTTAAAAATTGCTGTTTTCCACAACTCATCTCTCCTGTCAGAAAATGGGGCCTGCATATGTACTGAATTCTGCTCCCTGGCTCTCCTGGATGCTTGTGGTCTAAGAAATTTAGTTATTCTTTAAAAATGTCAACAGATTTCTTTAGATATAGTTTCACCTTCAAGATTTTGATAGCAGAAGATTATTGGGGGATAGTCCCTTATTGGAAAATTCTTGGAGTGCAGTCTGTGTGTAACCATATCAAGTATGAAATGTAATACATTTATGTCTTTATTATCTTTAATAAATTTCAACTTTAAGTAGATCTTAGTTTTTCAGATACACATGTAATTCAGGTTCAGCATCATCTTAAGGTTTTATTCTCAGCCAGAGGCAGACTTTGGTATCTGAAGCTGACCTGAAGTTCAGCTTTCAATAATATTACAAGTGTTTGAATAGAGAAATTAGTGCAAATAAATTAAATAAGCAGGTCAAGTGTTCATTTTCATACTACTAACCTTGCAGGAACACTGCAAATTGGGAATGAATTTACAATAATCCTCAGATGGATACTGGGGGAAGTGTGTTTGTAAGGTGAAGTTTATCATGGAATTCTCTTCTAGTGGGAAGACTTAAAACAATTAAGAGATTCCAGCCAGTCTTCTCCTCTTTGACTTAGTGTGTTCCTCTTCTAGCTTGGAAAAACTTCCTGAAAGTTTCTGACTTGCTTCTTTTTGCCTCAAAAATACCTGCATGATTTTAAACCACATTTGTCTCTTCTCCTTGGCTCAGAACAGCCTGTAAGTGCAGCCACCAAGAGGATGAACGAGCGCAGGGAGATGCTGCAGCGCTTCAAGGAGGAAAAGGAGCGACGGAAATTGTTAGAGCAGAGGGAGAAGGCCAAGAAAGGGGTGTTCAAAGTTGGGCTGTACAGACCAGCTGCACCTGGATTTCTGGCACCTGAGGATCCAGTGGCAGCAAAGCCTAAAGAGAAGGTAAGAAGAGTCATTTTTAATATCTTAGTTATATCCGTAAACTCTATTTGTATACAAAATGTATTATTCCAACTAAACAGTTTATTTTGAAAATACGGAACCATAATGGAGTAATTTGGCTCATGTTTTCAAAACAAAGCTGGAAATAGTACTAGTGATATGTGGATTCTTGTATTTATGACTGTTCAGGTCAAAACCTGGAATGATTCATTCACAGATGAAACAGTTAAATTGTCTTAGAACTGGTAACTTGGTCCTCTCTAGCCCACTTGCCTTGGGAAGTTTTTCAGGTCACACACTTGACCCATTTTGCACAGACATGTTGTTTTTCCACATTTATGCCTCTTGCTCGCTCTCACAGTGACGAGAGGGAAAAGGAGTGGATTAACCCTTGTTTCCTTGGGGATGTTTCCAGGCAGCTCCTGCTTTCCCTGCAAGGATAACTCGATCAAAGGCCAAGATCCAGGAAGGAAAAAGTCTGATACCAACAGCAACTAAGTCCTCTACGGTTTGTTTTCTGTATATGTACATATAAATTTCACTGAATAAATTCAGAGAAAAGGATGCAGTTTCAGACCATAACTCAGGGTTGTATCTTGGCAAGTACAAACAGAGAAAAGAGCACAGATCATCTGGATCAGTATTTCGATTGAATTTTTCAAAATATTATAACCAGCAAGGACTGCAGAAGAGGTAGTGGTGAGAATGAAGTACTTTGCTTTTGGTTTGGGGCCCCCAGTGCATCTCCCATGAATGCAGATTATAGAATCAGTTATTGCCAACACTAAAGTAATTTTTATTGTGAAGCTTGGCAGTCCCTTGTGCTACGAATTTTATAAAAAAGTAGGTTCTCTTGAGGAATTTCACCAGCAGGAGACTGTAAAAGAAGCTGCATTTTGAATGTAGCAATCTTGCCTCAGCCTCACAAATCTTCAATGTATTTGAAGGAATTTCAATCATAACTTTACAAAGGGACAACTGGGTTAATATTGATTTCTTTTTTTAAACTGATTTTTGAAGCACAATGTGTACTAAGACGTGGCAGTAATTGGCACCAGTTTAAGTTTCAAAGCAAATTTAAACTGTTTCTTAAATACTATTATTCTTTTTCTGACAACTTCTTAACCAGTTGGATAATGCATGTATATAATATCACAATAATTACATGTCTAAATGGATCTATTTTAGTTATCCTTAATATCTCTTTTTAAATGACTGCCAAATTATTTCACTTTGTTTTACAGCCTAGGGTAGAGAGATGAGGGAGGAAATTGGGCTGCTGAATTTCTGGAAATCCGGTATTTCACAAAGAAATGTTTTGGATTTTTTCTTGCAGCTCAGTGCCCAGGGGCAGAGCGTGTGCCCTCCACAGGCAGGACGTAAACAGATGGGTACGGTCAAAGTGGCTGAGAAAGAGAAAGGTATGGAAGCAGGATGATCCCTACACCTGAGCCTGTCAAAGGGTGCTGGTTTGATCTGGGGCTTGGTTTTGGGTGTAGGAAAGGAGTTTTTAAGGATGGCCACTCCTCCCAGATGTGACAAGGGTGGCAGCTGGCAGAGCATCAAGCGTGTGGCTTCCAGGGATCACGTGTGCTTACAGCCTCCATGGGCTGGGGAATGGAGTGCATGGTACTGGCAGTCCTGGTTACTGATTGTTCAGCCCAGGAGAGGGAAAGAAACAGGTCAGTGGGCAGAATTTCATGAGTGCCAGCTGCCTTAGCTGCTGGAGCTGTGCAGAGGTTTGTCCAAGAGGAGTGTCACAGGTAGTCACTGCTGCTGTTACAGGAGAATTCATCTGGAAGGATGACTAGTTGGCATAAAGAAAATATTATTTTTCCGTGGTGTTGTGGATAGCCTGGAAAATAGCTGTTTATATGGGCTGTAAATATTCTCAGTGAGATCTGTACAGAAGATACACTGATGTCTGTGGCCTCTGAATGAAATTCTTTGTGTAATTCAGCACTGGAAAAGGTTTGGAAAAGGATAACCTGCTGATAAAGCACACCAGCATATGCTGGAGCCAGGAACCCAAACTTCTGGGTCACACCAGAGCACCTGAGTGAATGTGTGATTGTCTTCAAAAAATGACAAGTGCATTCTTACATCCTCATATTTTAAAAGAGTCCTTTCTGTATCTGTTACTTTCTATGTGACAATTACATGTATTTCTGAAGAAAACAGCAGTTAAAAAACCAACTCATGCCACCTTTAAGGGAGCAGAACAGCTTTGATTAGAAATTCCTCCTCATAGCCCAGTGGTATCTGTGCCTCAAGTAGATACAGCCAAGCCATGTGGAATATTGAAGTTAATGCAAGATATTCAGTAATTCAGAGTGAAATGACTTTCACATCATTAACCTAATTAAATCAGCAAGCAGCAGACCTTTGTTGAAATAAATTTCAGTAGTGTCTTCAGCGAATACTGAGAAGATCTATTATCAGTGTTTGATACAACAATTCAAATATTTAAATTTTGAAAAATTGTTGTCCACTAGACTTGATTATTCCTTTTGTGCTAAATCAGGGATATGCATTATATCTACTTAAATTTCCCTGCCCATTGCAGAGGGCTTGGAACAAGATGATCTTTAAAATCCCTTCCAACCCAAACCATTCTGTGATTCCATGAAACACCAGTATAAAAATGTTTGTGATGTGAATATTTGATCAATCAGACATTATAATTGTTTCTCTAGTAATTTTTTCCCAAGTTGTCATTTTATCTTCTGCAAAATGGCAGCTTGCCATGAAAGACATGAATAGCATTACCAGTAACCAAGTGGGGCTACTGGAGTTCAGGGAGATGTAAAAAGGCAGAGTTTGGGGTAAAGAGCTCCCATAAAGTTTTTCTGTGCAGGAAAATGCTACCATTTCTTAAAGGCTATTGGAAACAGCACTAAAATATAAAGATGAAAATTATTGAGATGGGTAATAAGGTGCATGAACTTGTCATATTTTATAAAGTACTTCAGGGGCAATTAGTCCTAAGAATACTTTGTTAGATTGCATTAAATTCTGACCTTGGAAATCTTTCATATAATGGCCAGGGCATCACTTTGTTGCACTGATGGTTTGCTTAAACTTCCAGCTGTGCAAATAACCATGGCAAAGTTATTCCTCTAGAAAGCTGCATGTATAAAACAGGAATGGCATTGACTCTGATTGCAGGGAACATGGAGAAGGATTTCACTGTGCAATAAAACACCTTCAGTGGGGATCCTCAGGGCAGTGCCTGGATGCCAAGGCTGAGCTGAGCTGAGAAAAAAACCCAGCCTTGTTCATTCTGGCAAACTATTGCAACTGATAATTGCTTGTGCCCTTCTCTGATTTCTGCAAAATTTAAACTTGCAGTTGTTACTCGAGTGCAGCTTCTTGAGGTCTCTGGAATTAATGTCTCTTACAGTGTTGCAGAGTGCAGCCCAGCCAGCCTCCAATGTCAGGATCACCAGAGCAGCTGCCTCTGCAGCCAGGCAGGTGCTGAAACCAACAGCTCCTGCTGCTACTGCTGGTAAGTGAGGAGAGAGTTGTGTAGCTCCACTGTAGCTTAGACTGTGTCTAAATGATGCCAAATTATCATGTAGGAAAAAGACTAAAAGTGTATCACTTAGACTCTCATCTGGAACTCTATTGCAACATTTAAATTAAGATGTTGAAACCAACACTAGACAGTTTCCCATAAAATCCATCGCTGTGGAGCATCAATGTCCACGTGGTGATTACAAACTCAAAGAACAAAGCCAGAGCTGGTAAAGATTTGCCACTTTGGTGTATTGCTGTTTATGGACATATGGTTATTAAATGTGTGAGCAGGAGCAAATACTCTGGAAGAGATGAGAGCCAGGAATTTCTCTTTGTGGTGTTTGACTGTTTACTAGAATTTAATTCACCAACAGAAATCCACAGAGAAATTAAAAATCTGAAATCAAATTGGCCTGTCTCTTCAACCTTTAAGGAAATAAGGTGACTTTTATTTTTATTATATGACAACATGTAAAGATTAATGACTTAATGAATCTGTCTGCCTTTCTGGATGATGTATGGCTGTTAAATCCCGGGCCAGGTTTTCTTTTGAATGAATTTTTCCAATGTTAGGCCTTCCTTCTAGTCACCTCCCACTCCAGAAGCAGAGCAGACTCTCCCTGTCTTTAGCAACTGGATTTTTATGGCAGTCTCTGGATGAGAGATTACCTTAATCAGATGCCTTTTTTGACCTCTGGAAGTTTCTCTTGTTCTAGGTAACCAGTCTCAGAGAAAGCCAACAAACATAGGAAAGCAGAAGCAAGCTGTCAAACCTGATACCACAAAGGTAGGTCATTTAATATTTGAAATGGAAAAGCAGTAAAGCTGATTTAAGAGCCAATAACATGTCATTGTGGCTGAAATAAGTGTTCAAGCATAGAAGTAGTAAGTTCACGAATAAGCTAGATTTTGTGAAGGAGCTGCATGTATTTATTCTGCCATATTCTGAAAATCAAGCTCAAATTTAGTGCTAATATAGAATTATAGTATACCATGAGTTGGAAGGGACCCACAGGGATCATCAAAGTCCTGCACAGGACAACCCCAAGAATGTCACCATGGATATGGATGTGATTGATGGATGACTTGATTCCTAATCAAGGTCTGGGCAATGATTTAAAATAGAAGTTCTTGCATGACATGTCTCACATCTGATTTAACTAGCAAAAAATCCCTCCTTTGCTGGTTTAATCAAGCAGTTGTGAATTTTGTGCAGTTCATTCCTTTTTGAAGCATGTTTTGAATGTATCCTTTTCCTGCTTGAGTATCAATGTGAAACTCTAGGAGCTAAGAAATAAACACCTTTTTATGTTTCGACCCACCAAAAATAGAGCTGAAAATGCTATTCTCTGCAGGGCAGACATGAGTTATAACTGAAGGCAGTCATTGTGACAGCATTTCTGCCTCCATCAATGATTTTTCTCCTCCTTTGCACTGCTCTATTCCCTCTCATGCATCCCATCTCCATTCCTGTTTCCATAACTGCAGCTCTGGTCTAATGTTCTCTGGAAATTGTGCAATCACACACAAACAGGAGGAACGAGCACTTATATCTTCCTTAGCCAAGTACCTCTTCACAGGCAGGAGTTCCTGCCAGTTGGTAAACTCTTGCTGTGACCACAGTCATCTCCTTTGTAAAAGGGTGTTAAAAGCAGAATTGGAGGTTTACATTCCTAGCAGGGGTGACTGAATTATAACAAGACTTTCAGTGGATTGAAGATGCAGATTTTCTTGAAAACAGCCTAGAGTTCTTTTGGCTGGTTTGAGCTCACAGTTTGCTCAACTGGGTATCTCAGAAATGTGTTCTGTGTGCCTATCTGGCCACACATCTCATAAGAATGTGCATTCAATTTATTGTTTAATTTTTTTCTCCTCAAATGGCTTTCTGTGGTCCCGACTGCACTTGTCTTGGACTGCATTCCTCAGCTATCAGCCTATTTCGGCTTGTTTTTCAGCCTTTGGATTGCAGTATGTGTATAAACCATGATTATTCAATAGGCTAGTTGGATTTGGAGCCAGTAATTCTGCCCTTAAAGAGCATTTTTCCCTGGCAGTGGGAGCCAGCATTTGCTAATTGCAATTATAGTTTTGGTAGGTGAGGTGTTCTGCTTGAGTCTCTTGAGTGGATTATTGCATTCCTTGGAGTGAAGTGCTACTCCTGTCTCTAGAATGGTTTGCAGGTGTCAGAAATGGTTGGACTTGATAAATCATCATTTCTGTACAGGTGTGCTGTTGTAGAAGGTGACTTACCTGAAACTTCCCTTCCTGGTGGCTTTCAGACACTCATGTTTCTAACTGATTTGATAATTTGACTTGTGTATTTGTGCTGTTACAGGTAATTCCTTCTAAACGTGAAGTGAAGAAAAATGTTCAAGTGGATCCAGGGGTGAAAGGTCCTGCTGCTGATTCCAAACCTTCAGTGTCAGTGGAACTTGAGCAGGAGCAAACCTTGGTGGAAAACAACGATTCTGCTCCAGGGAGACCTAGAACCCGCTCCTTTGCACCCCAGAACTTTGTGTTTCAGCCCCCGAGTGGATTAGTGACCTACACAGCTACCCCCATGTCTCCTTCAAGGGCGAGCGCCTTCTTGACACCCACTGCCTTCTGGGATTTTTCCAAGTCTCCAGTGTAAGGTTCTTTCTCCCAAAGGGGCCTAAAATGCCAAGGGAACCTCTCTGTGATGGTACAGAAAACATTGGTCTGTGTGATAACACCTGATCATCACTTTTGCTATCCTTGCTTAAATGTGGACTTAGTACAACAGCAGATATGGAATTAATGCTTCATTCTGTCCATGCTTTAGGAGCAGCTGTCAGGGACTCTGCCCTATATCCCTCTGCACAGATTTATTCATTCTAATAAGATTTGCTTGAGTTCTGAAATGTTGTGTGGAGGATTGCCTTTTAAACTCTGCATTTCTGTGTCTTTGGCCATATTTGATGTCAGTTTCTCAGCATGTCTTAACTCTAAATGTAATTTTTGCAGCAAAAAAATTGACAAATTCAGTGAAACTAAAGGGCAGAAGCCTAATTTAAGAAGTCGGATTACACCTCCTGTTAAGGGCATTCAAGAGCAGCAAATGACCACAGGTTTGAAAGGAGAAGGTAGGAAGTTCACATTTATCTTACTGTTCCAATGTTTTTAATTATCACTGGATTCTGAACAAATTCCTTCCATATTTTTCAGCAGGTGAATCAGATAAGAAAACTTCCCCTCAGAGATCAAACCAAACAACTCCTGTCTCAACAGCACCTGAGGGGAAGTCAGATGATACAGGAGAGCAAGAGCATGATGTGCCCTATTTCAGGTTTGGGCTCACTTGTTTCACTTCCCTCATGTCCATTTGAAGGTCCTTAACATAAGTGATGAGACAGCTTGTAAAGATCAGCTTAATTTAATGGTGATTGGTGTCTGTCAGCAGTGACCTGAGCAGGCACCCATTCCTGTCTCCTCTGTTGTGATTTTAGTGCAGGGAAAGAATATCAAATTTTGGACACTAACACCTTGTCCTTAGGAACACCAGCTTGAAAGCAGTAAAAGAGAAATTCCATCTCAGCCAGACAGCAAAATAACACAATCTAATAATTTGTGCTCAAAGATTGTGGCTTCTTTGAAAGCAAAAGGGTTGGTAACCATTAAACAGCTACAAATCAGGAAATTCTCCAAGAAGTTATTTTTTTTCTGTCCCTTTATTTTCAGAAACATTCTTGGGACTGAGACAGAGAGGCTGCTCTCTCAGTGCCTCCAGTGGGATGGAAACCTCGAGCTGGACATTCCAGAGGATGGTGAGAGTAAACTGCAATAGGCACTGGGAGGGCTTTTGTGGGAGCTGGAGGAGACAGAGGGAAGTATTTGTATCTGCTGTCTGATAAACAGCACTGTCTGCAGCACTTAATAAAAGCTGTATTAAATAAAGTCGTGGTCTGCCACTAAAACTTGTGCAGTACTTGATGTGGTGGTGATTGATAAAGTGAACAAAGTGCACATCAAAATAGTTGTTCTACTGTCATCTTGAAGTGTATTCAAATGCATGAACTTTACCCAAGCTGATTTTTTAAAAATAAAATTAGTTTCTAATGTAGAATAAGTGCCCTTATCTGGGAAAATGAAGATGACTCATTAATGCTTGGAGATGGTAATTTTTTTTGAAAGAAGCAAGTTTAGAACAGATCAATGGATAGGGATGTTTTATCTGAATTATATTGCAGGTTTGCAATAGGTGAACATAGTTCAAACAGTAGATTTCAGGCTCTTCAAAGACTTGAGTTAAATCAGTTGTGCAATGAGGATTATTTCAAGAGGTACTTTATTTTTTTCCTGTTGCTGCAGCTAAAGATCTGATTCGCACCACGGTTGGTCAGACAAGACTGCTCATTGGAGAAAGGTTCAAACAGTTTGAAGGACTGGTTGATAATTGTGAATTTAAACAAGGTGAAAAAGAAACAACATGTACAGACCTCGATGGATTTTGGGATATGATTAATTTTCAGGTACGTACTTACATGTTGACCTACTAGAATAAAACTGATTTTAGGAAACACTGTTCTATTAGAAACCTGGTAAGTCTCAAAAATTAAACCTGTCTTTTTCTTCCCACTAGATTGAAGATGTGAATAAAAAATTTGATAATCTGAAGAAGCTTCAAGACAATGAGTGGCAGCCACTTGATGTCCCAAGCAAAGCAGTGGTCAAGGTATGAATAGCCCCTAAAGCATGTCTTGTATGGCTTCTTTAGATGTTAAAGTTTAAATATTCAGTGAAATTCCTCTCAGGGTGCACCTTTCTCCCTTGCCTCTCCCACGTGCATTTGTACCAGTTGGTGTTTGTAGTGCTACGGAAAATCGGAACTAAGAGTTAACAAAGACTCTTTTGGAGTCATTGGATTTTATGCTACTAAGATAAATCTATTAAATTTAGCTTATAAACTTACCCTGACACTTTACCTGGGCCACTGGCCTTGACACTGACTTAACTGAAAGGGGAACCACACAGAAATTTGGGAGTGACTGCCAATTTTGAACAGGGACTGCTAAATTATAAGGGTGTCCCATTAAGTCAACACCATGACTGGCTTTAACCTGCTACTTCTCTAAGCACAAATGGATCTGGCACAATCCAAAATAAGTTACTGCTTATTGCAGTATGAGCTGTTTTATCTGCTCTTTGGTTTGGAATATATAATTGCTTCTGAGTATCAAGTCATGTTTGCATTGCCTAAACTCTGTCCAGTTCCTTGAGACGGCTTAATTAATCCTAAAGGTCATATGAAGGTCGATAAGAGAGTCCAGGGATGGGAAACTGGAGGGAATGTGCTCTGTGGGAGCTGCCCATAAATGCCAGAATTCTCCAGCAGGTACCAAACAAAACTTGCCTTAAAACTGAATGCCCGGAGAGATTTCACTGCCTGCCTGGAGTCTGTCCTGTGGTTCCATTATGTCCCTGCCACTAGGAGTCCCTGCATCCCAGTGTTTCCAAAATCTTACTGGGTTTGTTAGGAACAAAAGTTGTATGGAGTATTGCTGAACTGCAGGCTTAGTTTGAAAAGAATTCTCCATGTTGTCATTACTGACTAATCATAACAGCTGGTTGGCAGTCCAGGAGGGTCTGGAGATGAGCACAGAACTGGAAAAGCCCTCTAAGACCATCGAGTCCAACCATTCCCCCACCACTGCCCCATGTCCCCAAGTGCCACATCCACAGGGGTTTTAAATCCCTCCAGGGACAGTGACTCCACCACTGCCCTGGGCAGCTCTGCCAGGGTGAAGAAATTTTCCCAAATATCCTATCTAAACCTCCCCTGGTGCAAATTAAATCTAGTTCCTCTCATCCTGTCACTGTTAACTGGGAGAAGAAACCAATTCCCACCAGGTTCCATCCTCCTGTCAGGGAGCTGTAGAGAGAAATAAGGCCCCTCTGAGCCTCCTTTGCCCTGGTGCTCTGTGTGGGACAGCAGCTGTGTAGATGTTCATGTGTAAGTGCTCCTATCCAAAGCTTCCAGGTATGACCTGGCCTCTCTTCCCCTTTCAGAAGAAGGCTGTTCCAGGTGGAGTGCCTAAAGCAAAGCTGGAAGCAGCTGCCAGAGCTGCTGCCCGGAACCGCCTGGCTTCTGTCAAGACAGCCATGAGGGAGAAGATGAAGCAGGAGGGAGGTGCTGATGGGGCACAGCAGGACAGGCTGCCAGAAGCAGAAAAAGTGGTCTTTGAAGCTGGATTTTTCAGAATTGAAAGCCCTGTGAAAAACTTTTCAGGTAGGTGAAACTTAATCGTGAAAGAGGCTTTAATCCATCTCACTGGGGAGAGGAATTGGGCTGTTCATACTGGAGACAAGTCCAGGGCTGGCCACAGTATTTCAGCCAGTGACTAATTAATTACAGCAGAGCTCCAAAGGAGATTGTTGTACATGAATGTGCTGATTTGAGTGGTTATGGCAGCATGAAATCCCTGCTTAGACAGAGGGGTGAAATAGCTGGTTCATGTTTTTCCAGCTTAAGTTTAATAATGAAATTCTAATCTGAGTGTTCCCAGGTTCAGCTGACAAACCTCTTCATCAAAGTCAGTGCCAGCTGATGTCCTCTAATTGTAAGACAGGAACTGGGATCTTTTATTTCTAATTAAACCTCTTGCAGTGTTGTTTTCAAAGCTGCAAATAAAGTCTACCCATAGTATGTGTTCATGGTTAACAAGATTGTAACATAATCCAGTTTGCCATAAAAGCTGTTTAATAGTTTGGGGATTTTAACAGGTGCTCAAAATATAACTCCATTTTCAGTATCTTATTAACATCTATGTGCAGCCAGTGTTTCCAGTAATTCTGGACTCTTTGGGAGCCATTCTGCTTCTCTCTCGTTTCTAGCTCATAATTTGACTTTAAATTGGTTTGGGGTTTTTTGGTTTTGTGCAGATCCCTCTTCTCATCACACAACCAGCAATTATTTTGATGTATCTTGTGTTAGTAGAGAACTCCTGAAAAGCTTTGTGCAGCACTGGGTTTAAGCAAACTCCAGCAGAGAATCTTTTATAAGCATCACTTCTGAATCTGTGTCTTTTTAATTCTATTTAAACTATCTGATTTGAAAGATGGAAGTTAATAATTTCAATTCCTCCTTGCTAGGTGTATAAGATTTCCATATAATATTAGCATAAGACAATTCAGCAAGCAGAAAACAGTAGTGTTTCTGGCTAGAATCACAATGATGAGTTCGTTTCACCTTCTGGAAACTGCTGTAGTAATGAAAAATTAAACACATTTTTCAGGCTTGCTCTCAAAGACACCTCACAGATCTTTCCAGAGGACTCCTGGCAAACAGGCAACTCCAAGATCATCCCGTAGAGCTTTGCTTCCAAACACTCCTTCTGCTCTTCGTGGCCCTGAGGATGCAACTGCAAAACAAACACCATTGGCACAAACTATGAAAATGGACCAGTTTCCCACTGCAAAAACTCCCCCACTGGATAAACTCCCTGATGGTGTTCTGGAACAAAGGTAGGCAAGTTAAGGCAGCTTTTAATTAACTTTGTACAAGTAATTTTATACATTTAACTGAAAGATGTATTGTTAATACCCGTTAAATGTTACCTTCCGATTTGGCAGTGATGAAGGTTGCAAAGTCCTTGTGGCTTTTCCTTCCCTTAAGCAAATATTAAGAGCTTTGGCCAAATGTAATTTTACTGCTTGGGTAGAAGTTTGTTTGCCCAGAAAGTTTGACATGGCTCACCATGCCAGGCAAACCAGCATAATTGCAGAACAAATTGTGAGATCAGCTGGGCAAGTCAGAAGATGATTGAAGGTGATTGATGAAGATGATTGAGAAGAATGAAAATGTTTTGGTTTCTCCTCCAGCATTTCCATGGTTGCAGAAGAAATCTGTCCTGTTGCCAACACAGCAGAGGGAAATGAGGTAAGCCATGCAAAGCTCATGTATGTGCTATGAAGATTTCATTATTATTGCCACCAAAGAAAATTTACTTCCAGACACTTGGATTTCTGATCAAATCCTCTCTTAGGTATCTTCTGTATTCCTCAGGGGGGTGGGTGCTTTCTCCTTCTCAGTATGGACATAGGCAGGGACTGCTGCAGTTTGGGGACCTTGTCTTGCCCTTGGGAGCTGTATTTTGGAGGTCCTGGCTGCTGCATGAACACACTTGTCACTCGGGCAAGCAATGTCTCTTGAAGTCCACTACCTGTTTCCTGGTGGGAATTTTGTAAGTGCTTTTGCATTTGGGGACCAAACCCAACAGCACTCTTGGTCCTCCTGCTGCCATAGCAGAGCATTGGGCTGCTTTCTCTTTAAATTATAATCCAGGTATGAGAAATCAGTGTCCTAAAATGACTGAGGACTTGATGATGTTTCCTGTGTTTAAATAGTCCTAAAAAAATTTAAAAAACGAGATTGCAACCTCCATAGTTTAGGTGATACTGTGCCACTCTGTGAAAGCCACTGCCTTGGAATTAATCATCCTTTAGTACCTTTCATTGGAAGTGGAGTATCTTAATTTTAATTGTTGCTGCTTGGATCTGTGCATGGCTGCAGCAGTCATTTCCCCTCTCATCCCCATATATATTATATATATTTAAAAAAAATCTTGGTTACTAATTCTTTCTTATGCCTTTTACTTCATCCTTTCTCTATCAAATGAGAAATTGCTTGTTGGTGACTTTATTCCCTGGGCAATCAGTATTGCTGATAGGTTTTCCTCGAGGAAAAGTCTCACCAGAGAGCATCCTCACAATGTTTTTGGCACTTGAAGTTCAAATTCTTCTGTCCTGTGCAAGAACTTCCTTCTGCTGTCAAAGGGATTTCCAGGCTTGGGAAATAGTTCCTGTGGAACAGATCACTGCCTGTGCTCTGCACAGTCTCTGGAATTACAGCTGCATCTCTCCTGAATGGTCCATAAAACCTGTAGGTCAGATGTGTGGACTTGTTCTGACATGGCTGGGAACAGTGAAAATCCCTGTTTTTCAGGTGCTGGAAAATTCTAGCAGTGAATCAAAAGCAATGGATGGCATGGAAGAGATGGAACTATCCCCAGCAGAACAAGGACAAGACATTGTCATGTGCAGCCCAGAGAAGGAGCCAGGCACAGAGATAAACTTTGCTCAGTCTGGAGAAGCAGAAATACATCAAACAGGTGCATATCTTAGAGCTGCACAGTGTGGGTTGGGTGGCATTGCTGGGGCCTAGGGTTATCCTAAGGTTTTATGATAATTAAATATTACTCTTCGAAATCACTGTCAGTGTCAGCTTAATTTGTGTGCTGTTAGCAAAATCTAATTTTTTTAAAGATGTAGAAAACAGTACTGTTTTTTCATCTTTGGCAGCATCA
Source organism: Anabacerthia variegaticeps (assembly GCA_035583185.1). Classification (NCBI taxonomy): domain Eukaryota; kingdom Metazoa; phylum Chordata; class Aves; order Passeriformes; family Furnariidae; genus Anabacerthia; species Anabacerthia variegaticeps. The sequence continues at coordinate 60,530,901 of JAWWEW010000165.1, forward strand.
AACTAATGTTTTTTAAAAATTGAAATATTCTTATTTTTCAGGTGTCTCATGTAGTGACTTGACATCCAATGACAGGAGTCCTTTTGATATGGTAAGTTGACCTTCAAGTTTATTTGACTAAGCCAAGCTGCATGTTGCAGTGCTGTTAACCTTTGCTACAGACTGGTTAGTGCACAAAGGAAATGAAACTCCTAAAGATGTTATCAAGGCCGTTCACATAACTTTAAATACAAACCACAACCCAGCTGTCCCCCTGCTCAGGCTCACACTGACACTTCTTATTGCACATGATGAGTGTAGGATGAATCAAGACATTTATCAGAGAATAACACCAGATTTTTATCAGATTGATCCTTTAAATTATGTTCCTTACAAATTTCCTTGTAGGTATTCATTAACATAATGAACAGCCTGGGTTTCCTCCACTTCCTTCATGGAATTTTTCAAGTCTGTCCCAACTGGGTTTTTTAATCACTTTAACGTTTAGGGCTGGAAGTAAGATTCAGCAGGAAAAAGTGTGCAAAAACTTTCAAAATGTTAATAGAATTTGGGTGTAGAAGTTCTTGTGAAAAACCCTCTTTAAAACATGGATTAGTGATTTACGTAAGGAGTCTCTTCAACACGGACCGTGTGTATTCACTTCTTATTTCATGTCTGGAGATAAGCTTGTCAAATTCCTCATGGGAGAGTCATGGTAATTCCAGTGGTCCATGATTCTAGCTGTTCCTCAGACATTGCCTCCATGCTCTGATTCCTTCTACAGCCAATGCTGGATGCTGAGCTTCCCTTCACTCCAGTCAAGACCAAAGCCCAGAAGTTTGCAGCAGCTGAAGTGTTCAGTGACCTCATTGTATTTTCTCCTGTTGTTCCCTCTGGGGATAAATGAAGAGTGACTTGGAATGCAAAATATGAAAATTTTATGAGTAAGAAACCCATAGAGGGTATCTGGAACACAGACTGCTACCCTGGAACTGTGTTGGGAGTGAAGGGGTAGCTGTAGGAAGGGCTCTGATCAGGGTTTGTAACGTTTTATGGTGCAGCTGTTGTGCACCAAGCACTTCTGTTTGTTGGTAGTGGGCTGTGTTCTGGTGATCCCTGCTGGATCCACTGCTTGGAAATTCTGACTGCAGCCTGAAGTATTTTTATGGTGGTATCATTTCATGTATTTCCTGTCTCCTTCAGGCTGTAAAGCTCTTCACCTTTCAACTTTCATGCCCTGGCCTTACTTACCTCATGACTTATAGTTACAAGGTGCCTACCAGCTTAGCTGTGCCTGTGCCCTGTTCCTGAAGCAAGGGCACCTTCTGGGGTGAGACCCAGCCTGTTTCCCTCCCCAGGGCACTGCTCCATGCCTGGCCCTGCTCGGGGGCACCACTGCACCCTCAGGCTCCAGCACCACTGTTTGTCATTCTTTCCAGGGGGAATTTTCCCACTGGCTTTGTAATATTAGCAACTATCTCAGAACAAGGATTTCACAGTCAGATAATACCTTTTCTTGGCCATATATTAAAATGGGCATTGGTTATTATTTCTTTAAGGACACAGTTTTCTATTGAGTGTCTCGATTACCTTCAAGCCAAACTGTATTTTCTCATTGTTTTTGACATGTTTAGCCTCAGCTTCTTCTCTCAGCTTGTTCCTCATGCATTCCCTACCTGGGCTGTAACATATTTGTGCAGAAGGAGCATGCCAGTTGTATAGACTGCATTTGAGGAGTAGTGTGAGAGTAACTCCAGTTGTTGTATTTTTAACAAATACCTCACTGGGCTTCTTCTTGTACAGGTCACCTTAGTGTAACACACACATTCTTCCACCAGCCTTGATTCCAAACCAAGCAGAGATAATTCAACCCCTTGGCAGAAAGGGGCTCCTCTGGCTAAAGTTTTAACCTGGAAGCTGTGTACTGATTACACTGAAATAAAGAGAGGAAGCTGATGTGTGCTGGAATCCACTTTCTTCAGTACTTAACTCCACTTATTCAGGTAGTTTCAGGTAGCTCTTAATGACTTGCCTGCTCTGGCCACTCATCAGCACAGTGACATCTGATGTATACAATCACAGAATGGTTTGGGTTGGAAGGGACCTTAAAGACCATCATGTTCCAACCCCCTGCCGTGGGCAGGGACACTTTCCACTAGACCAGGTTGCTCCAAGCCCAGTTCAACCTGGCCTTGGGCACTTCCAGGGCTGGGGCAGCCACAGCTTCCCTGTGCTGATGGTAGCAGTGTGCTGCTCTAGGCTACTGGATCTGCTGGAAATTTTAAGGAATCTGCTTGTAACTTGGCATCCCCAAGGATAAAAGAAGCAACTGTAATAAAACAGTATGAGACACGTCAAAGTGATGTTTGGAAACTCCAGTAGTGGCTATTGTGCAGTTCTTGTTTTCCAGACAAGGCTGGAATGACTCACAGCAAAGGGAACATAGTTCTGTTTTCTTTTTTTTACCAGCCTGACTCATGAGGTGAACTTGCCAATAAACCCCACCCTTGAAACCAGTCTTGACTCACACAGGAGTGATGAGTGGAGAGAAGCACAAGGCTTGTGACCTGTTCCGTGGAGTACATAACACTCGTAGGGATGGCATCAGATCTCCCTTGGGAGGAAAGAGTACTCAGAACATGCTGGTTTGGGCCACCAGCTGGGCAGATGGGCCTCTGAAGTAGAGAGGGGTGACTTTTCTAGCCACAGTCTAATGGAGAGATTTTGCTTCCTCCAGCTCTGAACCCCTTCCTGAAATACCTTGTTCTGGCCAGGCTCAGAGGCTCTTGAGTTTTCCCTGTTTTCCAGTGCTTCCTAGAGGATTGCTGCCCTAGTGCACAGGACCAGGGGCAGAATGGCACAGGCTGCTTTCCCAAGTGCTCCTCTCTGTCACAGTCAAATATTGTTCCTCTGTTTAAAGCAAGAATTCAGCTCCTTCCACCTTTGCACTCAGCTTGCCAGAGGGTGTTGCATCTTGGGAGATCTTATTGAAAACAAACTTTACTCGTGAAAACATTTTATTACCTCAAAGTAGTCACATGAGAAGGCACTTTTGTTACACCACAAAGAGAGCACTGGGTTTATGTTGAGTGCTGCCCTGGCTAAATCATGGTGGGCACGACGCTGGTGAGGGCAATGTCCCCTGCGATGCAGAGCTTGTTGACCTCGTTCAGCCTCTTCTCACGGAAGTTGTACTGCAGCAAGTGAGCGTCGTTGGCGGCCACCTTGAAGTGATCTGCCTCGCAGAGGATCTGGAGCTGGAATGAAACCCCCAAATCAGCCAAAAAAACCCACACTGGGTTTGTTAGGGGTGAAGTTTGAAGGCACAGACTCGAGCAGGCTGGCACTGGCTGGAGGCTGCTGCCAGCTGAGTCCAGCCCAGTGGCATGTGGAGGAGCTGGTGCAGCAACTCTGAGCTGCAACACCATTGACCTTTGCCTTCCCCAAAACTCTGCTCTTACTCCTTCATGTTTTAGCCCCATTTCTGCCTCCCCAAACCATGCCTGCCACTCAAAGCAGAACTCAACAGAGCAAACCCACTTTGCAGGGGAAAAAACTCAGGAAAATGTGGGGAAAACACATTATAGAAACCTGCCCAACAACTGCTGCAGAACAGCTGTAAATAAGGAGGATTTCATAATCCATTGGAATAACAGAAGTGGGGAGAAGGTATGCCCTGGCAGCTGGAGTTGCAGGAGGGGATCAGAATGCTGGAAGGGTGTGCTGTATGACCTGCTGTGCTGGAGAGCCAGGGAAGAACAAGGGGTGGCTGCTCCAGAGGCACCTCTGGAACAAATTTCTATGCAACAACTTCAAGGTACTTATGTGGGTCTTTTTGCCCAAACCCTCCTGGTGCTGTTGGCACAGTGAGACTGAGCTGGTGTGGGGGTTTTGGTACCTTGAAGGGTTTTCCAGCTTCAAATGGAAACCTGGGAGCTGTCCTCTCCTCCTTCCCCCAGATATCTTGGAACTTGGAATTGCAGACAATGACTTTCTTGTGGTCTTCATTGAAACGGGGGTTGAAGTGGAAGGCAACGTCATTCCCTCTCTTGAAATCCAGAGAAAACCTGCAAAGACAAGAATGGATTCACTGTTTTTCCCACAAAACCCTTGGGCTCTGTAAGAGGGCTTCCTAAAAATCACAGAAAGAAAACCCCACAGGCCCTGCTGGGCAACAACAGGGCAATTTACACCTTTATTTAGTGTAATATTTAATGTTACACCAGGCAGGTGTTATTCAAGAATGGACAGCAAATTCCAGCCCCTCTGCTCCACTCAGCAACGCTTCAAAAAATCCCCAGCCCTGGTACCTGTCTGGGTTGGGGTTCACTGTCCCAGTGATGGTGATGAGCAGCCGAGGGACGAGTCCTGCCTGCAGGGGCATCTCAAAGGGGACTTTCTGGGGGACAACAGGGATATGATGTTAGCAAAAAAACCCATGTGAAAAGCCAAATTCCACCCCTGCCACCCCCCAGGGACAGCCAGCCCCAGGTCACTCCCTGTGGCCAGGCAAAACTGGGCAGTGAAGACACAGAAACCCCCATAGTGTGGTGGAACCATTACCATTGGAGGAGTTGGTCCTCCCTGTGGAGGAGGAGGGCCAAATCCAGGGGCACTGGTCGGTTGCCCTGGGGCAGGGCATGACCCAGGTGCTGTTGGTGCTGTTGGTGCTGCTGGTGCTGGTGCTCCAGGGAATGCTCCAGGTGCTCCTGGTGCTCCTGGATACGGTCCCTGTCCTGCTGGTCCTCCCGGATATGCTCCCGGTGCTCCAGGATATGCCCCTGGTGCTCCAGGGTACGCTCCCGGTGCTCCAGGATATGCCCCTGGTGCTCCAGGGTATGCTGCTGGTGCTCCAGGATAGGCCCCTGGTGCTCCAGGATAAGCCCCTGGAGCGCCAGGATATCCTGGGAACGCTCCAGGAGCCGCGGGCTGGTTCCCCCAGGAGGGCCAGCCCTGGCCTGGGGGGGCACAGGGGGCTGGGTTGTTGCTGTTGGATACAGCATCGGATAACTGGGGACAGAGGGAGACAAGGGTTAGGTGGGGGACAGTCATCCTGGGATCAGGTTGACTTCTCCAACATCCATCTTTTTGAGCCTGCTGCGTGTCTCAGAGCAAGAGCTCAACTCTGAATGCACCCCAGCTGAGTGCCTGGGCTGGGGTTTCCCGAAAACCAGTAAGTGGTGATGTAACTGGAGAGGATTTTGGGATTTATGCAGGTTCCCAACCCTTCCAGAGGTCCCCACTTCAAGGCAACAGTGACAGGGCCCTCCCCTTTCTTTTTTCAAAGAATTCCATACTTACGGAGAAACCGTCGGACATTTTTCCTAAAACAAAAAGAAGGAGGAGGTTTCAGTCATTTTTGACATGCACCATCCAAGAAACAGATTTTTGAAGACACTTAACAGTTTAGAGTGGCAATTGTTGGAAATTGCTAAGTTCCCATCACATACCTGCCTGTCAGAGCCCACAATCCAATGCCACAGAACAGATCCTGGTTGGATACCTGCGGGATAAACGGGGGATCAGTGCCCTGAGCAGCCTGAACGCTCCGGGGGGAATCCAGCCCAGACACCCCCAGGAACAAATCCACTACTGAGCTTACAGCACTGCCAGTGTTGTATTCACTTCCCCAGCCCTGAGGCACCAGCTAGGAAAAGATCTCCATAAAAAAAAAACAAACAGAATCCCCAGGTGGGGCCAAAGCAAAAACCAGGAACTGTGTGGGGGCTAAAAATGCAGCACAGCACGTCAGGGACACGTGGGATGGAGGCCTGGAATGGTGAGAGGAGGGTGGCAGCCATGGATAGTCCCTTTTCTCCTCCCATCCCTCCCCAGTTGCCCCATGCTGGATGGAGGGCACCTCGGGAAGGACACACCGGCCGCTCCAGGCCAGCGGATAAAAAGCTGCTTTACAAGTTTTATGAGTCCACACCACGGCAGGGCCGGACACACACCTGCCTGTGCACAGGAATAGCCTTTCCCATCAAAGGGAGCATTCATAGGAGAGGGGGAAGGAAAAGGGACAGGCAGAAACAGGGAAAGAAAAGGAAAATTCCAAATTGAAAACAGAGAAGGCAAATTCTCCTTGAAAGCAACATTGAGTTGCACAAAGCTCGCAGCAGACGTGGCTGCCCTGCCTCAGGAGCAACAAACCTCCAAGTGTCACAACCAGCACACAACCCCTCTGCCAGTAAAACACTCATCCTCCTGACCCCACGGGGGTTTTTAAAGAAGCCTTTCCCCCCACATCCAGGCTGGACTGTTTGGACAGTCTGTTATCTCCCGTAGCTTTGATTTGTCTTCTGGGTTCTCTTTAGGCCCTTGGCTTTGCCAGGGGGCACTGGGGGTGCACACAGAGCTCCTGACAATTCCCCTGGCTCGATCCAGATGGGTGAGGCTCGCTTGGTGGTTGTGCTTGTGCTGCTCCCATGAGAGCTCCCAGCTGATCCCCCTTTTCTCCTGCAATACCTCCGGGAGAAGCAGTTTTGCTCCCTTCAGCCCTGGTGGAACAGGGTGGCAGGAGTCTCATGTCTCCTGGCCAGGTCTGGGATGGCCATTTTTGGTGTTTGCAACCAAAGCCTTCAAAATCCTCTAATCCTCCCACTATTCCTCTGCCACCAAACGATGCCACTGAGCCTGGAGCCTGGTGTTGACTCTCTTCTGCAGTGCTGGAATCCCTGGACACAGCTCTCTATTTGCCTCCTGCCATGGGCAGGGGTCTTCTCCCACCTTCTTCAGCAGTGCCTCACCAATGTATTGCAAAGAACCACAGCATAACTGAGGCTGGAAAAGCCCTCTGAGATCACCGAGTCAAACCATTCCCCCAGCACTGCCGTGGCCACCACTAACCCATGTCCCCACCTGCCACATCCTCAGGGCTTTTACATCATTGCACTCCACCACTGACCTGGGCAGCTGTGGCAGGGCTGCACATATAATTTTTCCAATCCAAACCTCTTCTGGTGCAATCTGAGGACTTTTCCTTTCGTCCTGTCTCTGTTCCCTGGGAGCAGAGCCAGAACCCCCACAGCTTCACCCTCTTATCAGGGACTTGCAGAGAGCGAGAAGGTCCCCCCTGAGCCTCCTTTTCTCCAGCCCCCCAGCTCCTCATCAGTGTTCTGCTCCAACTTCCAGCAGCATTTGGGCAGCTGAGCCCGAACTCCCTGGATCTCTCCCCACAGATCTCTGAGCATTCCCCGACAGAGGATCAGCTGCCGGGAACATCCCAGAGCCGACATCCATAAAACACACCGAGTATTCCCCATATTCACACCAAGCGGAAGAACTTCTGTTTGGGAAAGAAACACAAGCGTTCTCCCTTTCAGTGCCATTCCTGCAGCGACTTTCCTGGGAGTGTCTGGGTGTCCCCAGCCTCCCACGCACCAACACTCACTCTCCCCCTCCGCGTGGGTTTTTTGGGGGCCGAGGGCAGTGCCACCCCGCCCCCCGCGAGTTGCGACCATCCTTGTATCTCCTTACTAGTCCCCATCCCACCGTTCTGCGGAGCATCCCCTAAAAACCCGCAAGGACTCTCACTGCATCCCGAGCGGCTGCCCTGGGAGCACCCGCGTGTCCCACCTCCCACTCCCACGGGGCGAGCGCACCCCCAGCGCATCCTTTCCGCGGATATATGTGCCTTATCCCGCGGGGATCCCCCCGGGAATGCCCCGGGGCCGCATGCCCTCACCTGCGTGCGGCGGGTCCCACGGCAGCTCTGCGCTCCCGCACCGGGACAGGCGGGACCCGCCCGCGGGGGCGGGACGGGGCGGGCACGGGGAGCGGCCACCCACGGGGTGCCCACGCCGGGGACACCCGTGACAGCTCGGGGACAGCGTCCTGTTCCCCTTTATCAGGCGGTGACACCACCAAGGCGGGGGAATCTACGAGGGGTCGCTTGCTTTCCTCGTGGTTTGTGTCTCCCGCGGGCCCGTTCCACGCACAGCTGTTCCCATTTCCCTGCCCTCCCCGCCGGGAGTCGCTGCCAGATGTTTGCCTTGCAAGGGATTTGCCTGTGCGTGTCACGGCTCCATCCCCCCCAGCAGCTCTAGTAAAAGCTCAGTAAAACACAAACTGGCTTCCCAGCTTTGAACATTTTCTGCTTCTTTCTGAAACTACCCAAAAGTAACCCTAAAAAAGCTTTGCTTTCCACCCAGCGCAGCGAGGCCAGAGGAGGATGGGCTCTGGGAAGCTGTTAGAGGCAGCTGGAATTTTAACAAGCCCAGTTTTATTTGAGGTTGAGGGTGAATCATCTCCAATTTGCAAAATGGGCACCAGCAGCTTAAAGCAATGGAAATTTAAAAGTTGGTTTTGTGCTGGAATTCTGATCTGCTGCACTGTACTCCTGGGAGAAGGGAAGGAAAAGGGAAGGAAAAGGGAAGGAAAAGGGAAGGAAAAGGGAAGGGAAGGAAAAGGGAAGGGAAAGGGAAGGGAAAGGGAAGGGAAAGGGAAGGGAAAGGGAAGGGAAAGGGAAGGGAAAGGGAAGGG
>JAWWEW010000165.1:60560747-60574878 GCA_035583185.1 Anabacerthia variegaticeps
TCTCCCTTCCATATCCCCAGGTTTTCTCCCCTGCCCTCTCCCTCTGTGCCTCCATGTCCCCAGCCCCTGGTGCAGGGCCCGAATACACGGCGTGGTTCCCTGCCCTGCCCTTCCCAGCTATGGCACTAATCCCAAGCCATTCCATGCCCGGATAATTCCGTTCAACTCAGCAGGAACGCGGGCACGGGCGATGCCCAGCACATGCTGTCGGTCGTGTCCCGGCCGCTGGCGCCCTTCCCTTGGGGGGGAGCATCTGTTGGTGCATCTCAAGGTCATTGTCCAGCCATTTCTGAAGTAACGGGGCAAAATCAGCAGCAGGAGCACCCAGAAAGCAAAGCGTGTCCTGGGCTGCATTGCCAGCAGCGTGGGCAGCAGGGCAATGCAGGGATGCAACCCCACTGCTCCCCTTTCCTGAGACCCCACTGGAATTCTGAATTCAGCTCTGGGGGCCCCACAACATCAGAAGGATGTGGAGCTGCTGGAGTGAGTCCAGAGGAGACCATGGAGATGCTCCAAGGGCTGGAGGGCTGTAGCCCCTCTGCTCTGGAGCCAGGCTGGGATTGCTGGGGGTGTTCACCTGGAGAAGAGAAGGCTCCAGGGAGACCTGAGAGCTCCTTGAAGTGCCTAAAGGGGCTCCAGGAGAGCTGGAGAGGGACTGGGGACAAGGGATGGAGCGATAGGACAAGGGGGAATGGCTTCCCACTGCCAGAGGGCAGGGCTGGATGGGATACTGGAGAGAAATCCTTCCCTGTGAGGGTGAAGAGGCCCTGGCACAGGTTGCCCAGAGAAGCTGTGGCTGCCCCTGCATCCCTGGAAGTGTCCAAGGCCAGGTTGGACGGGGCTTGGAGCAACCTGGGCTGGTGGAAGGTGCCCCTGCCCATGGCAGGGGGTGGAACATGATGATCTATAAGGTCCCTTCCAACCGAAACCAACCTGTGATTCTGTGGTAGCTGTAACAGGCATTACAGTATTTCTACTTATTTATTCGCATTAATCATTACTACCAAAACTAAAAGTGTATTTGCTGTAGGCCCCATCCCACCATGGCTTGACAATTCAGTTACCCTTCCCTCTGAATTTAAATAAAAACCATGGAAAATTTCGTCTGACTTCACCGTTCTTTCGCAATTTCCTTTGTGAGTACAGCCATCACTGGGAGTTCCTGTCCAAACAGCCCTTGTGGCGTGGCCTGGCTGGGAGGAATGACCAAATAAAGAGTGAAATCAATCCTCCTCCCAGCTGTTTGTTGGGCATCTTTGCTTTTCCACTCTTGGAAGGGCCCCGCCGTGGGCGGCTGCTGCGTGTCCTGCACTGCCAGCGGTGACAGCAGGAGTCCCCAGAGCAGGAGGTTTCTTCCTGAGCAATCTGGTAGTTAGAAACCCTAATTAATGAGCAGACATGCGGCTGACAAGGGTGGTGATGTCTCGTTTTAAATATCAGGCCGGGACTGTAGCAGCTTTTTTAATCAATAACCTCGCCAGCCAACCTTGCCAAGCTTCACATCGGGACACACAGTGTGCAGAAGCAGAAGGGATGACGAATTTTTGGATTTTTTCCCCTCCCTTGGGTAAATGAAGCTCTTCTTCTGTGTGTATGTATATGCTGAAGGCTGTAAAAAGAGATGCAGACACAACTTCACCTAATTTCATTGAATCCCAGAATCCCAGAACCATTTGGGTTGGAAGGGACCTTAAAGACCATCTTGTTCTACCTCTCTGCCATGGGCAGGGACACCTTCCACTAGCCCAGGTTGCTTCAAGCCCCATCCAACCTGGCCTTGGACACTTCCAGGGATGGGGCAGCCCCAGCTTCTCTGGGCAACCTGTGCCAAGTGTGGAATTTATGTTCAATTGATTCCTCTTAGTGCCAGGAATAGGACTCAGGGCAGGGCTGACACTGAGCCACATCCTATTGGAAGACGTTACTTTGCATACTAAAGTATGTAATGGGGGAAAAAAAAAAAAGGTTGGGATGAAATTGTGAATATAAATTATTCAGAAAGGCTGTTTGGTGTAATAATGTGAGGGCAGTTCTTCATTACAGGCTCGCATTGCAGGGCCTGTGTGATACAAGTATTTGCCACTTTGTTTTTAGCTCAGCATCATATAAATATTTGGGTTGGAAGGAAGCTCTGGTCTAACCTCTGCCTCAAAACAGGGATAGCTGTGAGCCTTGTCTGGGTGAGTTCCGAGTGTCTCCAAAGAGGGAGATTGCACAACCTCTCTGGACATTTGGTCCCTAAATGCAGTCCCTGTGAGAGCTGCCATTATTCCCTGCACTTGGGGCTTGTCCTTCTGCCTTCATGTACCTCTGTGAAGCCTCTGCCCACGGAGCACCACCCCCCTGGGTGGCTGCAGGCTGCGGTGAGGTCCTTCCTCCCCTCTCTCCCAGCTCCAAAATACAATTTCCACAGCCTCTCTCCATGCCCCATGTGTTCTGTCCCCCAGCCCTGCCAGTGCCCCCCTGCTGAACTCCCTCTAGTTTGTCAGCATCTCTCTTGTCTTTCAGTGACAAAATTGGGCATAATTGCCTGCCTCAGCCTTTGTTTTGGGGTAAAAGACCAACAGACAATACTTAAATTGTCCAATTCAGTACTTTTCAGGGACAATAACACAGATCTTGAGTTGTGACAGGCATCAGAGTCAGGGAAATTTATCACACCCGGAGGGCTGTTCATGCCATGAACAGTAAATTCAGGGCAACAACAACAAGATCTTTTTTGTATCTCCCTTTTACATCAGCTAGTCAGGAGGAACCGAGACACAGTGGAGGCATCCCTCTTCCATCCAACCCAAAAATAAAAGGATTAGGGTTTTGTGCCTTTTTTTTTTTTTTAACGAGTTTAAAATTCTGGAATGTAACGTCAGTTCTCATTAAGAAACTGCCACTCTCTTGCTGATGGGCCGGAACAGTGAGATATAAGATATTAATCTTCAGTTCCAGTGTTGATTCTTTCAGGGCGATGTCACTCGCTTTTCTATTCATGCCTCACTGTGCTCTCTGAACATCAAGCGCTCTGAAGAATTAGCTGAGCCACCCCGAAGCTAGATTTTAAAGGATACCAGATGGTATGTTCAATGCATGTGGTAATCTTTTATATGCTTTTCCCCTATGGCCAATCACTGACTGATCATTTATTTCAAAACCCTCATAAAATAAATCACTTTGAAAACGATGCTGTCTCTGGTTAATAAGTGCTCTTCCTCAAAGCAGAGGCTTGTTGCCATGAAGATAAAATCATAAAACTGGTTCAAAGTGCATGGGGATGGCAAATGCACCCTCTTGAGGAGGGGAGATAAACTGGATTGAACTGGAAAGGAAACGTTGCTGTCTGCTTGTTGTGAAATTGTGAGCAGGTGAACTGTCATTAAAGACACTTCGACAGTCACTTCGGCACTAACACGTTTCTGTGACAAGGAGTGAATTTTTTTGGGTACATTTTCTTCCCACAGTGGTGGATGTGCAGAGCCTTGATCATGTGTCAAGTTACTGTGTGAGTTTGGTTGCAGGTTTCGAAGTCAGTGATTATGTCTGGCAGCAGAAGACAGAGCTCCTCACTCTTTCTTGTTTTTTTGTGAATAAGAAGTAGAAAATTCCTCTCTGTGACACAAATGAAACTCATCTCATCATCTGCCCTCTCAGAGAGGTGCTCACCTTCTTCCCATCTCCAAACTGAGAACCACAGTTCCCTGGAGGGATCCAAACCTTTGTCACTTTTCTCTGTCACAGAATCACAGCGTCAGTGAAGTTGGAAAAGACATTCAAGATCAGGAAGTCCAACCTGTGACGGATCACCACCTTGTCAGCGAGACCAGAGCACTGAGTGCCACATCCAGTCATTTCCTGAACGCTTCCAGGGGTGGGGACTCCACCATCTCCCTGGGCAGCCCCTTCCAATGCTTAACAACCCTTTCAGTGAAGAAGTTCCTGCTGATGTTCCAAGAAATTCCTCCTGGTGTCCAGAATTCCTTCTGATTCCTCCTCCTGACTCCTTCCTCCCCGTATCTCCACATAGCCAATCCCTCTGTGCTGTTGCAATCCTGACAGGCTCTCAATGAGTTTTGTGACATTTGCTGTTTGGCTGACAGCCACGGCTCCGACAGGCAGATGATAATATGGAATTACGGCCCTTCGCCCTCTGAAGGATCATGTTCTCAAGTGCTCACTGCTGTGGAGAAAAAGCTGGAAAATTCCTTTATTCAAAAGTTTGAAAAGCAAATGAAAGGACCCATTATCTTATTTCGCTGTGATGTTGCAATTTGAAATGAAACTCTTTTTTTGGACAGGGAGAAGGAGGTGAGGAGTAGCTGGCCGTGGAGGCTTTGCCCTGGCAATGAGGGCAGAGTTGATTTTCCTCATTGCCCAGATTTTCTGATGGATAGAAACCCACAGGCACACACACATATCCCAGGGGGAGAGACTTCAGGATAGTCACAGCGGAACAACCCAAAGGTCCAGCCAGCCTGGAGTCCCAAGTGACTGTGGACAACACCAGATCCTTAGGAAAAGGAGAAAGACAAGGAATGTGGAGTGATCCTCCCCTTGCCAAGCCTCCAAGCCCCTGGGGTTACATCTGCAGCAGCCGTGGGAGCCCAGCAAAGGCAAGGCCAGTGCAGTGTGAAGGTGCCACCCATCCCATGGGATGCCTGCTGGAGATCTCTGCCATCCTGTGAGCAGCTCCTGGCAGGAAGATGTGCCTGGACTGCTGAATTCGCAATCCCTCCTTTTTTCATCACTTCCCCCTGAGACTGTGGCCATATCTTTGTCCCTCATTTTATCTCTCCCTGCAAGGCAGGTGAGATCCATTTGGTCACTGAGAGACACATCCATGCCCGGGCACTTCTGTCTGCAAACCTCTGAGGGCCTTTGAAGCCTCTGGTTTTGCACAGCCACTGACACATTCCCTGGGGACATGGTTCAGTGGTGAACGTGGCAGTCAGACTTGATGATTTTCAAGGTCTTTTTCATGACTCTATACATGAATTTAATTGTTCAGTATTAAGTTGTTCGTTCTGTGCCTCGGATGGGTATTGATGGCACAGCCATACTGCCGAGGTCAATGATCCACTGATTGGTGCCAAAGAACACATTTACAGTCAAATGGCTTGTAGTAATGAAGGGAACAACTCAGGGAAGGATCATTTGAGCTCGTGAAAGATCTCCAAGTCATTGACATGACAGAGGTGGTGCTGAAGGGCATGTGATGAATTATAGACAAGTAGTCGGTATAAAGCACTGTGTGGAAAGTGTCACACCCAAAGCAGTTTGGGGGAGCATGAGCTGCGTTCCCCACTGCCCAGATGTTCTCCTGTTAATATCAGCACTTTCAGGAACCTCTCAGTATGGTTGTATTTCCCCAGCACTTCTACACTGAACTGGCGTGGGCATTTACCACGTGCCTGGTTGCAGCTGGAGGAGTTTATTCCATTTCAGGATTGAGTTTCGTGTCTTACCTTTGCCCTCCCTGCTCTGGGCAGGGATTTATTCGATGGCTGCCATTGCCTTGTCAGTTTTGGGCTACCCCACCGAGAGAGCACAAATTCCATCCATTGCAACATCACACAGTTCAATCTTGTCCCATCAGCTAATAGCCATTTAACACTCCAAGGAATTCTGTGGGAATAACTCCCATGCCCTTCCTCCTCCTCCTTTTCGGCTCTCAGGCCCTGATTAAGCAAATAGCTTCTGTGCTGGGCTGGAGTGGTGCCTTTTAGTCACTAATGCCATGCAAAAATGCCCTGAGAATAAAGCAGTTTTCATGATCGCTGTAAAGAATCCGCTTCCTTCTTTGGGTCTTATTTTTCCCTCAGCCTGCTGGAAGAGTCCAGCCAGCAAACAGATTAGCCCGGGAAAGACTTCTCAACTAATAAACACACCGCAGATACACTTCTTAGTCATATTTTAGGTCAAATGGATTTGTCAAGTCAATAGTCACCCAAGTATGAAGGAGCCCTATAAATAAATGAGACTTAAATATTTTGAATGTCTGCCTGACAGAGCTCCTTTAAAGTGCAAATAAAGCTGGAATGAACTGAAGTCAAGATCATTTCCAGAGTCATTAAGAAAAAAAAAAAAAAACAGTAATTTGAACTTTTTAACCTTGGGGTTGTTTCCAGCCACATCTCTCACAATGATAATAAATTCAGAACATTCCATGGAAATCTCTATTCTTTAGACTCTTGAGGCATTTAGCATAATGTTCTCAGTTCCTCTTCTCTCTTATGAAAACAGGAAGAAATTATGCAGGGTAGTAGCTGTTTAAATACTAGAAATTCTCCCTGGGGAGAACTACAGCCATTTCAGTGATAAATTGCGAGTGAGATAACGGAAGGTTTGGAACGAGCCTGATCCAAACTTCATCTCCAAGTTCCTCACTGATTTCAGGGCTTTTGGGATGAGGTTTGGGACGAGGCTGTCTCAGCCCTGCTGAGTTTGGGTCACAGGTTTGTCCTTGTGCAGGTTCACCCTGGGGACTTCCCATTGAAACAGGGGAAAAGACCGTCAATCCAGCAGTGGATTTTTTTGCGTGGAAGTCCTACATCCACACTCCATCCT
The DNA here is from genome assembly GCA_035583185.1 of Anabacerthia variegaticeps. NCBI lineage: Eukaryota > Metazoa > Chordata > Aves > Passeriformes > Furnariidae > Anabacerthia > Anabacerthia variegaticeps. Next base: position 60,567,303 of record JAWWEW010000165.1, read on the forward strand.
GAGTGTTCCCAGCAGCCAGGCTGCTCTTCCCCCAGCAAGAGCAAAGCCTTACAGCTCCAGGCTGGGGATGAGCATCCCACCTTCCCTCAGCCCTCCCTGCCTGGGGCTCAGCGCTCCTCCTCCCCCTGGAAACGTTTGCAATATTGCCTGAAGAAACAGATTTCAAATCCCCACCGTAAGCTCTTTGTCCCCCTAAGGGGTGAAGGCATCCTAATTAATTAGCAGCAATTCGCCTCTGTACGGCCATTTAGAAAGCGGAGGGACTGACTGTTGTGATAAAGTGCGTGGCAAAACATCCTGGGCTCCGCTCTAACAGCATCGCAGGGATGTGAGGACATAATTGCCGTGTTATTTTCGTGCTCCCCAGGGCTGTGCTGGAGGCAGTTTAGCAGAATGGGCACTTCAAAACTGCCTCCAGCGAACTCCGCTCCCTGCTTTCCCAGATCCCTCGTTGCCTTTGCTCCGCTTGGCAGGAGCTCGTTTTTCTCCTCCTCCTCCTCCTCCTCCTCTGGGAAATTCCCGTCCTTTGATTCCCCATGCCATGACTGCTGCCCCAGCAGAGCCCGCTCCCCTCCACCACCGCTCCCGGATCCACCCCTTGTTCCCCGATTGGAATTTCTCCGGCACACGGAGCATCTCCTTGCTCTGGTTTGGAGGTCGGCAGCACCCAGCGACTCTTGCAACACAAATAACATGACTAACATGATGTTCCAGCCCAGTTTCTCAGCGCCCAGGCCGGTTGGGGACCTGAGAAAACCAGTCTCATTCTGGACCGTGTCACTCTCTTCCCTCGGCGCTGCTTTATCCAAACACATTCTGGGAAAACAAGGAGAAATGCTGCCAAAATAGCAGAGAGAACCAACTCCCCAAACAGGAGGCCTTCCCCGAGCTCCGTGGGGTTTAATGAAGTAACAGGAGGTGAAACCCACCGGGGCAATGCACTTTAAACTTCTGAATTGCTCCTAATCATGCACATTTTTTCGTGAGGAACAAGCAGGTAGGAGCAAGGATTGTAGGATCAGACTGCAGCAAAATGAATGTGCTGAAGTGGAGTGAAAAATGAGGGGACTTTCCCTCAGAAAAGGTTTCACAGCCAGCACTGAGGTTGGGGCTGCTACTGTAAATACTACTTTTCTTTTAGACATCTTATATATGTAACATATGAGTGCTAAAACCTATTCTCATAATTAAAAAGAGCTGTAATTAACAAATGAATTACGTGCACACTTGTGGAGATCCACTCTCATTCATTCATTGCTTTGCAGTCAGTTATTTGCAATGACTCTCCCTACTGATAGAAATCCAGGCACAATTATCCTGTAAATCCAGAATTATAAAATCACAGAGTGTCCTGAGCTGGAAGGGACCCACGAGGATCATTGAATCCAACTCCTGGCCCTGCATAGGACAGCCCCAAGAATCCCCCCCAGAGAGCCTGAGAGCCTTGTCCAATACCATACAATACAACCTTTTAGTGTTTTATTCAAAATAACTTCATACAGGAACAGTTATTTTGATTTTGAGACAAGCAAAGCACACATTGCTGAACGGATCTGGCCACTGCCTGAGCTCCTCTTCCTTGAGCCTTCACTTGTGGCCACTCTTGGGGACAGAGGATTTATCCAGATGGACTGTTGGCCCAGCTTAGGATGGCCATGCATGTGTCCTGCTTTTCTGTAAACCTAGATAAGTACAAGTCTTGCCTTACAGTACAGAGGTGACAAAGTTGAAGCTGGCAGGGGTGGTGACAGAAGGAATTTTGGATGAAGCTCATGACAGAGCTTCAGCCAGCAGGAGATGGAGGGAGGTGCCCACATTTTGGTTCTGCTTTACTCCCTCCCCTGAGCATTTCAGGTTAAGGTGGATAAGCCCCCCTTGTGATTTCAGCTGTTACAGTATTAAATGTCATTTGCTAATGCCACGTGTTATTTGTGTGGCAACAAACGTGCCAGTTTTAGCTCATTAAGTGTTGAATGGATTTATCTGGAGGAATTTCTACCCTAACGTGGCCATACATTTGGCAACCAGGGTTCCAAAGGGTGCTTTCAGGAGTGCTATTTGATGACAGTGTGTGGGTGTCAGAATAATTAGGAGCACAGACTGGGGAAAGAAGGACAGAAGATTATGGAGCAGGGACACAACCATGGCTTGGGAAGCCCTTGGAAAGAGGTGACTCCCATTATTCCTCAATTTCCCTGCATCCCTTTTGCTTCCCTTTCGGTCTTCTCCTTCTCCCCCCTTCTCTCCCCACTCAATAATCCTGCCTGCCTGGAATCACAATAAAAGGAGCATATCAGATAAGCCAAGGGATTATTTCCTTATGCTTTTGCTATTATATGAAGCACAATATCAAAGTATTCTGTGCACCCTCCCAGCCCATGCGAAAGAAAGGATCCTTTTATTCCTTGGCTAGCCTTTTGTCTAGCTAAGAATCTGCCGCCCACTCAGGTGATTTGTACCCACAGATCATACCTGTGGTAGCAGGAGGTCCTGTCAGGAGGGAATATCCAGCAGAAACCAGGCATTACTCATATGTGAGGAAGACTGGTTGGGAAAAGGGGGAGAACTGATTTTTGGGGGGTTTTTTTGAACTTGTTAGGAGGAGAGGAGGATTTGAGAAGAGGCTTTTGCTCAAAGAGGGAACTTCTTTTTATCTTACCTTAATAAATGTGTGTGTTCTTAGTGAGTCAATGAAGTGGCTCATCTGGCTGGGTACCCAAACTCACATCCTCCCACTCAGTGCCCCCTTCGACCGTATCTTCCCTAATAAAATATTCTCCCATTTCCCCTTCACCTCTGCCCTCTCCTTGGGCACAGGACCAAGATTCCTGGTGTACAAGGATACCAGAGCCAGCAACATCGCTCTGAGACAGAATTTGGCTTGGAGAGTGTAAAAGTGACAGGAGCAGAAAAACAACAGGATGTCCCCATGGCCAACCCTGAGGTCCCTCGGTGCCAGCAGGACCTCAGGCACCTTCTAGCCTGATGCCAGTGGTTCTGCTGTGAGGAGAGGAGCAAGAACAGCCTTCAGCTCACCCCCAGCTTCCAGCTCACCGGGTCGAAGCTGTCCTGGGGAATGAGGAGAAAGGGGACCACCCTTTGGATGTTTGAAGCATTAGGGGCCTCTGGAATAACACTACAGTGCTGGTGAAGTAAAGAAATTAAGGCTGAGGGGGCTGTTAATTTCTAATACTCTAAAATCAATCAAAAATATCCAAACCCCTGGAATTATCTAATTTTGCAGCTCTGCAAATGTCAGACTTGGTGGAGCTACTCCCTTCCCCCTGCCCTCTCTCCCCCAGAATTCCTAGAGACCTTTCCTGCTTCCCTTAAGTCAGAGCACAGGAAGCTTTGGATGGCTCCAAACAACACAACCAGTGCTCAGATTGATTTTTCTCAACTTAAATTTGCTTGATTTTTTTTTTTTTTCCTTTTCTAGGCTTTGGATATCAATTAAAAGAACACAACTCTTTTGTCTTGTGTGTTGCTCCCCTCAAAATAATGAACTGTTTAATACACTAGAGGCAATTTCAAATTATCTAGTTTAATGAGGAAGGTTGTGACGGAAGATTTATTACCCTTTCTGATCTGCTAATGTATTTTCCCAACCATCCCAGCAGAACCAATCACCGTATTTTCATTATACACTCTATTTTCAGGGGTTCATTAGTTGTAGACTAAAAATAACGGCGAAGGTCTCAGTCTGAAAGCTAATCCAATTTTTTTTTTTTTTAATTGGAAACAAAATTTGATCAGACAACTTTCTAATCATAACAGCATCGAGCATCAAGACCCTGACGAGGTGTTTTGTCCAATTTGAAACTTCATGTGGCTACGCATAAAGACCTGACCTAGAAATGCAATCACGGAACTGCGATGAAGGACAAACCCAGCCTTTTCTTTAACAAAAAAATCCCACATTAGCACAAACCATGACCTGTTGATGCACATTAAAAATAAAAGGTCTGGCAGTGAACCTGTTCAGCTGAGACAAACTCAGAGATGCTCTGAGCTAGTGGCTGAGTATGAGATATCAGAAGTAACTTGGATTTTTTATCTTGCCAAAGAATTAAAAAGAAAAATAAGATGGAAGAGCTCCCAGATAGCCAAAGGGCCTCCTACCTCAAAGCTCGATTCAATCTTAAATTGGCACTTCCCAGCATTGCCTTTGTGCTGTTGGATTACAGTATGTAAGCCTGGCTGGAGTTTTTCCTGCATCATTTTGATCTGGAAGACCCACGGGCATAACAGAGAGGACAGGGAGACGAGGAGGTTTGGATTTTACAGGGAGTGCTCTTAAAGAGCGTCACCAGCATGCTGGGAATGGGGAGCTGTGCTGATGTGCTGCCCCTGTGGCTGCTGCTCTGCAGGGCTGCCAGCCTCGTGGCTCTGCACTGCTGCAGGGGAGAGGGATCCACAGTCCCAAGGACCAGCTTTAGCAGAAGGACTCTGCCTTTGGGCCTCTACACAGGCCAGACATCCTTACTGGGTAAGGAGCCTGCTGTGACTTTCAATTGTGCTGTGGTGATGTTTGTCACTGAATCATTAAATGGTTTGGGTTGGAAGGACCTTAAAGATCACCCAGTTCCATCCCTGCCATGGGCAGGGACACCTCCCACCAGCCCAGGCTGCTCCAAGCCCCGTCCAACCTGGCCTTGGACACTTCCAGGGATCCAGGGGCAGTCACAGCTTCTCTACCCAACCTGTGCCAGGGCCTGCCCACCCTCCCAGGGAAGGATTTTTGCCTTGTATCTAATCTAAATGTACCCTCTTTGAGTTTGAATTCCCCCCTGTCCTGTCACTCCAGGCTCTTGTAAATGTCCCTCTCCATCTTGTCACTCACTTCAAGTACTGCAAGGCCACAATTAGGTCACCCCAGAGCCTTCTCTTTTCCAGGCTGAACAATCCCAATTCCCTCAGCTTTTCCTTATGGGAGAGGTGCCCCATCCCTCTGATCATGTTGTGGCAACGCCAGTGAGGTGTGCTTGATCCAGGCTCAATCCCTCAGACTGGTTCCAAATCCACACCATCCAAGGGATTCTCCCCAGCACTGAAATAACTGGAGTGCCCACACGAGGATATCAGTGGGGCCCTTGCCAGTCATTCCTAACCCCACAAGGATCACCCCAGGAATGACCTGCCTGGAAGGAGGCTGGGCTGAGGATGTGTTTTGGCCAGATAACGCATCCCCCAGACACCCAGGGGATTTTTAAAAGGGATATAGGGCAGAGGGAAGTTATTGCACCTCACGTCAGCCCCACGCTATAGATTTTAGATGCATAAATTATATATTTACGTTCAAAACTCTATTATTCATAGAGTTGAGTAAACAAGTATTGATTTTTACACTGTAGCACAGATAAGTATGTGCAGTGATGCAGAGGCTCCTCTTCCACCCTCGGTGCCTCTGACCTCATCGGTGCTTCCTGAGCAAGGAATATCCTTTAACAAGGATGATCAAGTTTAAAACCAGCCGGCTGCTGCTGTTGGGAATGGAAATCAATGTGCATTTCCTTCTGAATGGACAACTCCTCCACCCACGCCACGTCACGTGCGGCTCTTTGAGACGCTGAACCAGACAGGCACGGGCAGAAAACAAGCAAAGAGAGGATGTGTGAAACCACCTCAGCTCCCACAGAGCAGCCTTGGCTCTCCCACTTCATGGGAAGAGGCAAAGACATGCTGGCTGTGTGAGTAGAGCAGAAAAAAATAAGCTGAAATGCCTTTTAAAAGTGATACTACACACATTAAACCCTCTGTGAAGGGTCCTACCATCAGTGTGCGAGCTGGTGTCAAGATTTCTCTCTATTAAATATTTCTCTCTGTTAAATATATGATACCACCACGCACATTTAGGGGTGACAGATTAAAAAACCCCTTTGGCTGCGCTTTCCAGTGCTCTGTTATTTCAGAGGTTAACCAAAATCACTTACTTCATAGCTAACTCTGCTATATTGAATCAATGAACAAGTTCCTTATTGGATTTTTATTGCAGATAAAATTGACAGTGAAAATCACTGGGATATACTTAAAAATGGGAAGGAAATGTACGTTTACAATAAAAAGGTCTCTGAAGGTCTCTTGTTTCATAGGAAGGAAGCTGTCTTTATAGTGCATGAACTATAAAAAATGATTAAAACTGAAGAGAGACAGGAAGCTGATAATTTGATTTATCATCTTAATGGCCATGATTCATGAATAAATAATATAATGGTTTATGTCTCTCTTGTAAAAGAAGTAGAGAAAAGCAATTTGTCTAATAAATGACTTCAAAAATTACAGCTGAGTCTTGTTTGCCACGTTTGTTCTATTTAAAAAGAACGAGCGAGTATCTTATTTCTTATTACTTACTAGGACATTTGTTGTATTATTTATAAGACTCGAAAACCTTAACTAAAAGCCACTCATCTCTGACCACAGTCCCCCATTAGCTTTAAATTCAGGAAAGAGAAAGGGATTGATCACTAGATCAATAAATCCAACCTTGGATCTGACTAAAAGCTTCCTTTAACCTCCTTCCCCCAGCATCCTTTTTCAAAATTAAAGTATCCCCCTTTTTAATTATTTAAGAGCATGTCAGTTTTACAGTAAGGCCCTGTAGGACTGCATCATGCAAGGATTTCTTCTTTATATTGGAAGCACCCCAGCATCTTTAAAAGGAAAGCATTTAAATCATGATAATTTGTTGGTTTGTGATGTGCTACTGTCGATGCACACATCCTGCTCCAAATATGCCCTGGATTTCACCAAGACAAGTGCTGAGGACTGGAAAATGGAGAAGAAATGTGCATTCCCAATCATCAGACACACAAACTACCCCAAGGCCGTCGATGCTGCTGCTGGAGCCGAAGTCGCTCTGTATCGACGGCCCTGGGCCAGCACTGACATTGTTACAGAGCTGCAAAAAGTCACTCCAGGCAAAAGCAAACTCCAGAGGACACAATTAATGGAGAGAGTGGTTAATTTCTTTTTAAACCATCCTGTAAAAATAGCTTGTATGTGCAGTTTGGCCAGCGTGCATCAAGAGCCTGGCCTGGTTTTCTTTCTCCCCTTGTATCAGAATAATTTATCAGGATCAGATCTTTTCTCTTCCTGGGAGCAGTTCACACCAATTCAATACACTCTGTTTGTGTCCTGCTACGGGACAGCCTTCAAAACAGCAAACCCCACACCATGCAGACACAATTCCTGATGCAAAGGGGGCTGGGTGCCCCAAAACAGGGGGGCTGTGGCCATGGTCACCTCTGGACCATGTCCTTGCTCACCCACTGACCTGCTGCATAGCCCTGAGCACGTGGGGTTTGGGCACATCTCTGCACCTTTCCTTGTTCCACATTTAACTTTCATCCTGAAGAGCCTGAGAGTTCTGCCTTGGCAGAATTTGGGCTTAGCAGAGAGGTTGTGGACTTTCTATCCCTGGAAGTGTCCAAGGCCAGGTTGGACAGGACTTGGAGCAACCTGGTCTAGTGGAAGGTGTCCATGCCCATGGCAGGGGGCGGAACTGGATGAGGTTGAAGGTCCCTTCCAACTCAAACTGCTCTGGAGTTCTGGGATTCTGGAAATAGGAAGTTCTTAC
>JAWWEW010000165.1:60574978-60587383 GCA_035583185.1 Anabacerthia variegaticeps
AACTGGATGAGGTTGAAGGTCCCTTCCAACTCAAACTGCTCTGGAGTTCTGGGATTCTGGAAATAGGAAGTTCTTACACTGTTTTTGAGGCTAATTTTTTAGAAATAGGAAGTTCTTACCCTGTTTTTGAGGCTAATTTTTTAGAAATAGGAAGTTCTTACCCTATTTTTGAGGCTGATTTTTTAGAGGGCTTCAACACTGAACTCAAGACTTGGTTATCTTTGGATCAAGGTGTTTTGAAGTGATATTGGGGTGGGCAGCACTGACAAGACTTAATGACAGCAGCAGGAGGAAAACTTTAGGATGACAATTCTTGGCATATTGTAAAAACAGTTAATTTTTACAAAGCTTGTTTAAAAAAATGAAGAGGGAAAGAAGAGAAAAAAAGGTACATGGATTGAAACAAAATAGACCTTTTGAGATCTTATCTTCTATAAAACATGTATAGTTCATGCCTTGGATCTTTCACAGACTGCACATGTATACACGACTCAATGTCACTAGAGATCAGTGTCACACAGGGACAAATAAAATAGGAAAAAATCAGGTGAACTTCCACAAAATCCCAATTATCCATGTTTTCTACATATGATTGCTCTAAACAAATGCAATTAACTGCCCCACGGTCCAAAGGCATTATTTTTATGTGCTTCACCTTCTTCCCCCAACTGCTGTATTATATAGGTCTCCTAAATTTGGAGTGCTCAAGACGTTTTTGGGGTAAGTGATGCATCAGCTCATGTCAAAACAATGTAGGCTGCATCCAGAATGATGCTGAAATGCAGTGCAGTGGGGATTGATACCCCAAAAAAGGTTCTCTCGTGGCCTTTCATTTTGAAGGGACAAAATCTTCGCTGATTGTGGACACGGTGGTGGCCTCTGCGAAGTTCTGAAGCACAACTTTTGGTCAAAATCTCTCTTTTGTGGTCTTGCCATAAAATTAATACTAACCTCTATCTAAACTTACGAGGGTTTTGCCCTAAATAGGAGTTTTCTGAAAGAGGATTTTAATCAGGCAGACTGCAAATATCTCTGATGTAACTCCAGATCTTGAACTTTGATCCCGAAATCGTAACCCACCACGATGGGCACAGTGGAAAAGAGCAGGGTGATGATGATCCCTACACTGCACTTAGAGAATGGCAGTGATAGGGTGAAAAACAGACTTATTCATATAGAGCTGTCTTTGGTAAAATCCAGCTTAGGCAAAAGGCAGTGAATGGAAGGAGAACAAGGAAAATATTACAGAAAAAGGGCAGTTTTGCTGCCATCAGCCATACAATTCCATTGGCACGGGGAGGAGGAGGGGGAATCTCAGCTGGTTGAAGCCATTATAAGTGTATCAATAAAGCCCCACTGATTTACAGCAGCTGAGGGTTTGTCCTGGAGTGTGTTCATCCATGTGCAATGCCATGGATTGATGGGTTAGCCTTTTCTCCCCGGAGACTTTGCTCCAGAACCTATTTAAAACCCAGTGAAAACAAACGGGCTGGGCTCTGGGCAGATGTCCCTGGAAATCTGTTGGCACCATCACGGTGGCAGCAGCTCAGTGGAAAGGCTTTTAGCTGCTCAGCTGGGGTAAGGGCAGGGTGGCAGGTCCTCAGAGGAGCTGCATGGCAAAGGTTCCTTGGTAACTCCCTGGGAGCCAGCCTGCAGGAGGGATTTGAGTCCACAAATCTGTAGGATTTTAAAAGGGGAAATTAAAGGATTCAAACAGAAGTATTGCTTAGTCTTGGTCTACAGCCTTGGAGAGAGACTCTGCTCTACCATTGCCTGTACAGGGATCAGTGATGGGTCCATTCTTGTTGAATTTGGTCCATGACCTGGATGAAGGGACAGAGTGTACCCCCAGCAGGTTTCCTGATGACACCAAATTGGCAGGAGTGGCTGACACACCAAGAGGCTGTGCTGGCATTCAGCCAGACCCAGACAGGCTGGAGGGATGGGCAGAGAAGAACCTAAGGAAGTTCAACCAGGGTCCTGCCCCTGGGGAGGAATAACCCCAGGCACCAGTCCAGGCTGGGGACTGACCTGCTGGAGCAGGACCTGGGGGTCCTGGTGGACAGGTTCATCGTGAGCCAGCAGTGTCCCCATCTCTGGTACCCTGGGCTGTGTGAAGAAGAATGTGTCCAGCAGGTTGAGGGAGGTGACCCTGCCCATCTCCTCAGCCCTGGTGAGGGCTCAGCTGGAGCACTGTGTCCTAGTACAGGAAAGACAAGGAATTACTGGAGCAGGTCCAGGAGAAGAGGGCCATGAAGATGATGAGGGGATTGGAGCATCTCTCTTAGGAGGAAAGGCTGAGGAATCTGGGCCTCAGCTCTGGAGAAGAGACAGCTGAGAGGGGAACCTTCCATACAAATACCTTCAGGGCAGGTGTCAAGAGGATGGGAACAGACTCTTTCCAGCAGTGGCCTGAAAGAGGACAACTAGCAACAGGCACAAACTGAAACAGGAATTTCCATCTGAGAATGAGTTAAAACTCTTCTGTGCGGGCAACTGAGCCCTGGAACAGGCTGAGAGAGGCTGTGGAGTCTCCTTCTCTGGAGATATTCCAAACCCACCTGGATGTGACCCTGTGCATCCTGCTCTGGGGGAACCTGCTCGAGCAGGGGGGTTGGACTGGAGGATCTCCCTTCCAACCCCACCCACACTGTGACAACCTCAGGCACAGGTCATTGCTGACTTTTTGATACCACATTTGTAATTCTGCAGGCTCGGAGGCTCAGTTTCAAAAGCGTTTTGAGAGGATACAAACACTCCCCGAGATCAAAGGAGAGGAAACAATGCGGTTGTTGTAGCTACAGTTACATCACCTCGCATACTTTTGGCAGAGGAGTTCCGGGCCGGCTTTGGGGGAGGAGATGAAGCACATGCAGAAGAAGGGAGCAGAGCTGCAGGTCTCTGCTGCACCCCCTGGGGCTGCACCCCCGGGCCAGCCTGCAGGGCACTGGAGTTTCCTGCCTGAACCCAGATCCACCGAGTCTCGGTGGGATTCCACCAGCAATTCAGCTCTGCCTGTCCGTGTAATGTAAGCAATGCTTTCAGGAGCATTATCCGAGCACGGTTTTCCCGTACATGGAATTTGGCAGGAAGCCACTCGAGCGAATGCCTCACATTGCAAGGAAAATCTGCAGACTTTTTTCTTCTTTTCTAACTCTACTTATTAAAAAGGCAAACCCCCTGTAGTAACAAAGCAGGAAAGTTGCTCATCGTCACCTCAGGCTCAACCATGCAGGATGAGATAATTTAATATGCAGATTTCTAAGGAAATATCTTCCTCCCACCCTGGGCTTTATCATTTAACCAGCAGCAGCTCCTCTAGTGAAACCTCAGTATTTCATAGAATGAAATAGTAACACAGAAACAGAGTTTCCCAGTCCAAACCCCATCTATCACAAGTAACTACCTCGTTATCCCTTGCAGACACTGATCAAATCCCAGTTTATGAGCAGTTTGCTTTTTACTGCTATTATACAAAATGAAAAGCTGTGCCAGAACCCTGCAGCTCTGACAACAAGGAGCCTTCCTCTTTTCCAATCAAAACCTTTCCAGGACCAGTTTGTACATGTTTGTTCCTGCACTGAGCGTTGTCCTTAACTTGAATTGTTTTTCCTCTCCATGGTATTTAGTCCCCTGATGTATTTATAGAAAGATCATATCCTCTTTCAAACTTCATTTTGCTCGGAATAGTAATGTTAGAAATAGACTGATGAATTTACTGTACTGGGCAGGGACGGACAGACGTACACACACACAGAGGTTAGAGCACTCATTTTAAAAGAAATGCAGAAAATACAGATGAGTCAATCTTTAGTTAACAGTGCATTATTTCAAACATGTCAGCAACACATGTCAACTACAATAGAAAAGACAGATCAAGTTCAAAACTGACTTTTAGGGGTTTTCCAATCTAATGACTATCCATCTATAGAAATACCAGAAAGTCTACCTGGAATTCCATAAAACTCTAGTCTGGGAACAGTACCAAAAGCCCACAATGAATATAATTTCTAAAAAAGGGAGCTGGGAAGACTCAAAGTACATTTGGATAAAAGAGCCTTAGACAGAGACTAGTTTGGGTGGTAAATAATCTGCAGAAAAAGAAAAAAAAATCAAATTACTATTTTTTTTAACAAAAAAAAAAACCTAGAAGGAAAAAAAGATTGAACGTACTATTGCCTGTTCAGAGACCATTCACAAAAATATTTTCTAGCTTTGCTGCTCTGGCACATCAATCCTGAGCACTCTAACTTTTGACTTATAATGATATTCCTTCAGATACAGCTTCACCGAGGGAGGGACGGGAAGGGCATCGATCCCATCGTAAGTCGTACAGTTGCAGATAACCGTTCTACATATATGCTGGAGGGAGAAGGGAAAAGTCCTGTTCAGGGGAGTGGATAAAAGTGGTTCAAAGAACATACAGGAACTCGGATCTTTGTAGTGTTCTAGGAGTCCTGTGATGTCGGGGGAATGGAAGACACAAGGGTCGTGGGCATCAAAGCTGAAGTTGTGGTTCCACTGCTCTATCCGTGCGTGGAGGGAGCGGCTGTAGCGCCTGAAGCTCACGGAAAACAAATAGTCTTCCTGGGCAGAATCTCGTAACAAAAATGTCCCCTCTGGCTTTCCTTCCAGCAGCGCCTCAGCGGCGTATTTATCCATGACTCCCCAGTAGCAGGGGTTGTTATTGATCTGGAGGAGGTCTGGGACTAGGCAGTGGACATAATCAATCTGCGTGTGGTATTTTGGGGGCGTTTCCATCCTCAGCAGCTCATCATCCGTTTCCCACTTGGGCTTGTTTCTTTTCCTGGAGCTCGTGCACAGAGTTATAACCTCGTCATCGGAGTCCATATCGCTCTCATCCCTACTGCTCCTCGTGCCCTTACCTGTAGCCAGCTCGGACCTCGGGTCACCCCGAGAGGAGCTGCTGTCTGTGAAGTCGCAGGACGGGGAGGGAGAGTCCATTCCCCCGTTGGCAACCTCCTCGTCTCGCAGCTCATCCTCCCTCTCCTCACGCTGGGATAAGTCAGCGATTATCCAGTCTTCCGCTTTCGGACTTATGGGGGCCGTGTGCCTTTTGATCAAGTGCCACCGAAAAGCCAGCTCGGAGCGCGGGGGGAAAGGGCACTTATCCAGCATCAGCTCACTGATATGGATTTTCCTCTTGGATGGCAGTCCCGAGGCGTGCCGGCTGCTGCAGTTCTTTATGGGAAAGCACTGGCCCACAGCATCCTGCAGCTTCTGTTTGAGGGAGCGCCCCAAAAACCTGTGGCCGCAGGAGCGGTCGAGATCCAGCTCGATGGAGGAGCAGCTGTATTTCCTCTCCTGGCTCCTTAAATTAGTGCCTGCTCTCCCCACGTCCCCTGATGCCCCGGCATCAGGACAGTGCTCGCTCTTTTTGGACCAGGAGAGCTTCTTTCCACTCCACACATACCCGTCCTTTCTGTCGGCGCTTCGGCTCCGGCTGCTTTTGGGTCTCACGTCTGCGTTTTTAGCGCCGCCGTCCTTGTTTTCTGCCATTGTGACAGCTTTGCTTCACAAGTTGCCAGGAAAGCGCAGTGTGCTCCTTGTAGGGTTTCTCTACATAAGGAAGCTTCCTCGAGGCACTTTCTGGAAATATCTGAGGGAAAAAAGAAAACACGGCTCCGTTACACACACACACTCCAGCATCTCTGCTGGATGCAGGACAACAGCCACAATTCACTGCTGACCACGTCAAAATCGTATGATCAGGGTGAATTCACACCCCAAAAACACCTGCTTGATCCCAGGCAAAGCTCTATTGACCCTCCCTTGGGAAAATCATCCTCCAGAATAAGCCACCTAACGTGTTTTTAGGGAATCCCTTCTGACTGCGCAGCAGAGCAGAGCGTTTTAGGTGTTGGGAATCCCATTGTGCCAGGGCCCATCCCAAAAGGAAACCCTCCCCGTGGCAGGTTTATGCTTTAGTTGTTTATGGAGCAAATTCTGCATCTCTTCCAAATAACCTTTCAAGAAGGAACAAACCAGAACAGAAACAACTAGGTCAGAGTACAAAGAGCTACTGTACCTAGATGATATGCCTGTTTGCTACTAATCCACAGGGTGGGATGCCAGAGATCTTTTTCTTAACTGACACTTTTGGGTCACTTTCTGGATGAGAAAAAAAAATATATATTAAATTTTATCAGTCACAGATTCCGTCAGTTTTTGAAAGCTGTTTTCCTCTGCCTTTTCAAACGGAGCTACGAAATACTGAGCCCCCAAGGGATTGAAATATCTGGGGCTTTACATACTGAAAAGGATTAAAACAATCCAGTCCCTTTCTAAAAGCAATTTTAAAAGGCCGTGAAAGATGGAACTGCTTATTACTCATTAGAGAAGGAAGTTTACATTATTAAAATCAGCGTTGCTCTGAGACCTACGCTTGCTGATTTCATTTTCTTTTGTTTCCAAAGGTGTATTGAATTCTCAGACAGATAAGAGGTTTCCTTTTGAATGCTGCACTTTGAAAAAAAAGATTAAAAAAAAAAAAATCCTCTTTTGATTACTCAGATGAAAACAGAGCAGGATTCTTTCAAGGTACACAGATAGCAATATGGTATGAATGCTATACCCCCCCTGAGGCAAGGCAGGATGGAGAAATATTTCCCATCACATATCATGGTCAGGATATTCTATGATGCTTTTGCACCAAAATCACATACAAACCCCTCTGTTCCACCGGGGTTTTTTGGCCGTGGGTTTTCTGTTGTGTTGTTTTGGGGGTTCGGGTTTGCACTTTTTTTTTTTTTTTTTACAACTAATTGACACGGTAAATACCAAGCAGGAAAAGAAAAGGGCATCCACTTCCTCTCTCCATTCAATCCATTCTCATCATCAGGATTAGCCAGCATGACACAACCTCTCTGTGGTTCCCCCGGGGCTGCGCAGGCTGAGTTCGAGCCTCTGCTTTCAGTAAGAGAACCAGACAGCCGTGCCAAAAGGCTCACAGGCAATCTGGGGGCCAAATGCAGCCCAGATGGAACTTTCACCCAGCAGTTTCTGACACTGCATTCCTTATTTAAAACCCACAGACCTGAGAGCTGAGTGGGGGAAAGGAAAAGGGAGGCGAAAGGAGGAGAAGCAGAAAGGTAGGATGAGGGTAAGATAGGTTAAATATTGCAACTGTGCTGGGGGAAAGGAAAAGGGAAGGGAAAGGAGGAGATGCAGAAAGGTAGGATGAGGGTAAGATAGGTTAAATATTGCAACAGTGCTGGGGGGAAAAAATGGCATCAGAGCAATGTAGGTGAATAGTTCCTCACTGGGACAAAGAGGAATCACAGAACCAGACCCATATTCCAGCAATTACAAATCAAAGATTAAACTAAAGATTTATTTTTCTTCTCTAAGGATTTTGCCAACTGCTTTTCAGTGAAAGCATTGCAAGACACAAGGAAGACAGAAGAAAGGCAACGTTTGTATATGAGACTCAAAACATTTCCATTTAGACCAGGATTCATTGATTGCTTTTGGAACATTGATATTTTTCACTCAGAAACTACTGGACTGGAGCACTGAATCTTCTTCACAATAAAAAACAAAGAGAGAAAAAGGCAATCTCATTTACCCTGGTGATAATCTGAAATAATTGAAGACAAAAAGTTATTTCAGATTTACCCTGTAGTAAAATACATTAACTCTCTATATATGGGATTTTTAATTGGACAGAGAGACATCACTGAGGTTGCAAAGTCAAGCACTTAAAAATTAGGATGCGACAGTTTGTAATTGCTTTTGAAACCTTCAATTATCTCATTCTGCTCATCCAGCCCATACAAGGAATAAGAATACACAGAATACAGGCTTTTAATTAAAAACTGCAAAACATACAAAGCCCAGAAGTGCTGGAAAGGCCCATTATTTCCTAACTTTGGCCTTCCAACTGCAAGAAGCTCAGTGTTTCATGGAATTTCTGGGTTGATGCTGTGTGTGACTGTAAAGCCACCTTCTCCTTTGTACCTTTTTCCTATCACAAATCATTAGTGGCACCTGAACCCTGAAAGTGAGGCTGGAGGAGCAGCACGTGATGCTGTAAAGCCACGCACCATTAGCCAGAGCTGCTTCCCTGGGGTTTGAAGGCTGCTCGAACCCAGGCGCCAGCTCTGCCACGTCAGAGCAGGAATTGCTTATCAGACAGAGCACCAGAGCTGTGAAAAGAGCAGGGAATAAATGAGGAAAAAGGGGATGTCATCCTACCAAAGCCAGGTTTGAACTGTGTGAAGGAGCAGTGGTCAGCTTGTGACTCAGGAGACTAAACCTTCGCTCCCAAATGTGGTACAAACATCCCTGTGCTCCCAAAAGAGCCGCCTTCCAAAACATCAGCCCCAGGATACTGAGGTGCCCCAATGCCACTGTCTGGCATCAGAACAAGGGATCACACCTTCATGCCCTTCCGTGATTCACGGCCTCCCCAATAAAATGGGCACCCAAAATAATGAAGAGCATCTGAAAGAAAGAGGCATAAAGGGCAGTGAGGCATTCAGTGCTCTATTAGCACTTGGGGCTATCCATCTAAAGCAGCTCTTCCTTTCCCTGCAGCGTCCAAGGGAAATGCCACATACATCCATTAACGGCTGGAGCGCTGCTGAAAGAGCCGGAGAGGAGGGCAAGGATAAAAGAGGGGGAAGACAGAGTGTACTTTTCCCTACAGGGCAAGGTTAAATGGAGGAGTGCAGCACTGTGCAGCTCCCACACACCAGTGCTGAGCTCCTTCTGGTAGGTATTGTTATTGTCCTGCCTCCAAAAGCCTTCTCCTGCACGGGACACCTCAGGCAGGTTTGACAAAACCCTTATGCTGGGAACTCTTCCCCCTAAGGAAACAGCCAAGATAAAGCAACGTGCAGGGATGAGCACAGTTCACTTCGGGCCACGGCTTGTGGTCCAAGGTTCCCCAGCACTGTCACAGCCACAGTCCCTGGGGACAGGCAGAGAGCTGGGTGGGTTTTTTTGGAGGTTTTGTGATGTGCCCAGCTCCCTCCTTCAGAGGTTCCTCTCTCTGGTCTGCAGACAAAATGCTTTTTCTTCCAAGAGCTGATGTCTCAACACCAAGACTTCAAGGCCAGACTAAAAGCAATATCCAGTCTCTCTTTGGAGGAATAACAATATTACCTCCTAGCCAGGGGTAGGCTGCAATCCACAACTGTGATAAGGCAGAGACAGCCTCACCATATGTCTAATTAAATCAGTGGCAAATACTCAATAACTCCAAGAGGAGAATCAAACCAGTAAGTGTAGACAGACCCTTTTTTAAGTTTTATTTATTCAATAAATACTTAAATACTGAACTGCTTTAACTAGATGCTTATGTCCTGAGCTGCTGGATCCTTGCCTGTGGCCCAAAACCTCCAAGTCCTCTTCACCAAGCTGCTTCCCTTTCAGTACAATGAAGGAGCAGATGGTGGGGGGTCTCCATCCCACCCTCCTCCTCAGTGGGATCCCTGCCAGCAAAACCATGGCATGACTGAAAACCCCCAAGGATGGAGGACCCACCACCTCTCCAGAGCTCCCACACTGCACAACCCTTCTAGTGAAGGAAGTGCTTGGAAAGTTTGCTGTCCAAGGACACAAAGCCTTGCTGTATTACGCCTCTAATTAAACAAAGAAAGACTCACAAAGAACAATAAATCAATTCTGGAACTGTTACAGAAGTTGATATTCTAAAGCTGATAAAATCCTGAGAGAGAAGAGCAAGCTGCAATGAACTGGAGGACTTTTTCTTTCGACTGACACAGAAGTTATTTTAAAACAAAATCTCATTGGTAACAAGCTGTATTCATTAATTTCAGCCGATCAGATTTTGGCCAGGAGACCACATTTGAAAACCTGACCTTCCCAACCTGTTGAGGATTACAACAAATCTCAATTCCTCTGTCTTAACTTATTTTTCTTCAGTTCTTACTTTATTTTGCTTTATGATACCATCCAAAAATACTTGACTACAAGAAGCCTTTCTAACAGATTAAAGCAATAATCACCCCCACGCAAAAGAAAGTGACTTTTCTAAAGGTGCCAGTGGTAACCTACAATACTTCTTCCTTGGAAATACCCTTGATTTACCCCCGGAACTGGAGGAGGAGCGGGGCATGTGGCTGTTTTATTCCCACCCAGGAGGTGGAACTGACCTGGAAGCAGGTGCCAAAGGTGAGGGCTGCTCCAACCTCCCGCCTTAATGAAGCTCTGCCCACGTGTGGAAGGAGAGATGCTCGCAGCGCTTGGCAAACCGCAGCAGCCTCTGGAGCACTAAATCCATCAAAGCTTTATGGGCCGTGACCAACACTCCGTGCTCCACCCAGAAACCCCGCAGGAGAGCCGCGATTCCCGGCTCCCGCCCTGCCTGCCGCTCGCAGCCACGCACACCTATTAATCAAGTCAGGAACAGGCTGAGCTCCCAACCGGATTTAAAGTGTAACTTTGCATCTGATGCCGTGTCCCTTCGGACGTGACAAAGCCACGGCGCCCGCAGTCCCTTGGCCGAGTGACCACGGGATCCTGTCACCGCCTCAAACACCTCCCCGTGCCCTTCCAAGAGTTATCCCAGCAAGGCAGCACCTCCAGACCAGGATTTTCAGCGTTACTTAGAACCGAATGTAAAATACTTTAGGCGTAGTTTGTGTCAGAGCCTCTGAAAATTAAAAGAATTAAGAAAAATAAACACATTTGGCATACATTTGTCTCCATCCCAGGCAGCAGCTTGCAGCAAGAATAGCTTGGTCTTCCCACTCATCTGATAAGTGGTTCAGCTCGGAATCGTTTCTCTAGAACACATTATCCTCGCCAGAAATCACGATTTGCTGAAATATGTAGGTTACACCCATGGAAAACATGTCTCTACACAGCTTCCACGAGGTTTAATAATGAAATCTGGCCATACATACAGAGATATATATATATATAATTTTTTCTTACAGAAGCGTGCCTGCTTTGTAATCCTGTCACTTACTCATTCATGAAAGTACCAACAATGTGAGTGTTAGAGAGAACCACATTTCCAATACAAATAAATCATTCTGCTCACCCCAACCACCAATAACTCCACTGCAGAGCAAAATTGAGGATAAAAGGGTTTTGCCTGGAAGCAATTTTTTCTTAGAAGCTGGAATAAACCGGGCCAGATCATTAAGGCTACATAAAGAGAAAACAGATAACTGCTGTTTTCCTGCTTATTTCAGGTATGCTGAGTTCCAGCAATAATTTTAATCCCTCAAAAAACCCACCACGATGCTTTCTTCCTATTTTTCAGCCAGAAAAAAACCCAGCTTAGTGATGTTCACAGTGCAATCACTACCTGCCTGACTACAACCCCTGCCAACTCCACCTTGCACCGGGATGGGCTGTAATTCCAGAGGAATTCCATAATGACCATCACGATCTCCAAAGGGGTTTGATCCTGTGGCTGGGCCAGCTGTTTTGGGGGTGCTGCCTAAAGAAGGGGGGAGACAAAGGGCACTGCCCCACATTTGGGCTGTTCCTGCCACTCCTGAGCCTCTGGAGAGGCTGCCTTTAAATCCACACGGGGATGTAGGTACAGGGGATGTAGGTGCACTGCTTATGTCAGGATACACACACCGGGAGTGGGGTTTTCCAGAGGAAAAGGAAACGCCTGCTGAGGACCGAGATCTCCCGGTGACAGAGCGAAGACCCCGGGCTGAGTGCCCGCCGGTGACAGGAGAGCACCGACTGAATCCCCCGGTGACAGGAGTCCCTGAAACCACCCGGGGACAGGGATGAGCCCATCAGGGGACAGGGATGAGATCCTGGACCAAGCCCACCCGGGAACAGGGATGAGACCCTCGATGAGAGGGATGAGATCCTGCACTGAGCCCATCAGAGGACAGGGATGAGATCCTGGATTGAACCCACCAGGGGACAGGGGTGAAACCCAGCACTGAGACCCTCGGTGACAGGGATGAGACCCTCAGTGACAGGGATTAGATCCTGCACCGAGCCCACCCGGGGACAGGGATGAGATCCTGCACTGAGACCCTCGGTCACAGGGATGAGATCCTGCAGGGAGCCCAGCCGGGGACAGGGATGAAACACTGGACGGAGCCCCAAAAGGACAGGGATGAGATCCTGCACCGAACCCACCAGGTGACAGGAATCAGAGCTTGGATAGAGCCCACCAGGGGACAGGGATGAGACCCTCAGTGACAGGGATCACATCCCGCACCCCCGCTCAGTGACAGGGATCACATCCTGCACCCCCTCAGTGACAAGGATCACATCCTGCACCGAGCCTCCCTCAGTGACAGGGATCACATCCTGCACTGAGCCCCTCTCAGTGACAGGGATCACATCCTGTACTGATCCCCTCAGTGACAGGGATCACATCCAGCACCCCCTCAGTGACAGGGATCACATCCAGCACCCCCTCAGTGACAGGGA
>JAWWEW010000165.1:60588012-60623536 GCA_035583185.1 Anabacerthia variegaticeps
CATCCCCTGCAGTGCCTCCATCCCCACGGGTGGCTGGCTCTGTGCATGTCCCAGCAGCTCTCACCTGGCCCTGCCGGCTGAGGTTCTTCCCGAGGCGTTTTCCTTTTAACTGATGTTATTTCCCCTCTCTTTTCCCCCCCTCCACAGACGGGCAGGTGGGAGCAAAGATGCCCTCAGCACAGAAGCCGATGCGGTACGGCCACACCGAGGGACACACCGACGTCTGCTTCGATGACACTGGGAGGTAACAGCCCCATTCCCAGAGGGATGGGCTTGTTCCTGTCTGATGCTTTCCCAGGGGTTGGCTATTAGGAAAAATTCCCTCACTGAAAGGGTGGTCAGGCATTGGAACAGGGTGCCCAGGGCAGTGGTGGAGTCCCCATCTCTGGGGGGATTTAAAACCTATATGGATGTGGCACTTGGGGACACGGGGCAGTGGTGGCCTTGGCAGTGCTGGGGGAATGGGTGGAGTTGATGATCTTGGAGGACTTTTCCAATCTTAATGATTCTATCACTTCCTATATCGACCACTGGTATGGATTTATGGCCTGGCATGGTCCAAGAAATCCTTTGGGTTTTGCCTGTGCTGAGAACGGGCTGTGTGGTGTATTTTGATGCTCTGAGTTTAGAAGTGATTGATTTATAACTTAAACGTAAGCATATATATTTATATCTCCATATATATATATAGTATGTATCATATATATATATAAATACTCTATATGCACACTTTGTAAGAGTGACTTCATAGGATGTAGCAGAAATCAGTGTAGTGTGGGAGTAAATATGTTTATGTATGCACTAGGAAATTAAAACTATAGTTGAAGGAATCCAGGCTTGCTATCTTTTCTTCTCATTCTTGTACTACTTCTTGAATGTATAAATATAAAGTAAATATTTACTGTTACCTTTTTACTGACTAAAAGGTAAACCCAAACACTGAGCCCTCTCACAATTAACTCAAGGGATAAGTTTTATATATTGAGTATGGTTTAAATTCATGTTATTTTATTCCTTTCTTTAGTTCACTAGCTTTGGTGCAAAGACTACTGTTAAGACTTGGTCTAGTAACAATCCCTTGAAACCACAAAAAGCTTTATTTGCCATTAAAA
Source organism: Anabacerthia variegaticeps (assembly GCA_035583185.1). Classification (NCBI taxonomy): domain Eukaryota; kingdom Metazoa; phylum Chordata; class Aves; order Passeriformes; family Furnariidae; genus Anabacerthia; species Anabacerthia variegaticeps. The sequence continues at coordinate 60,589,125 of JAWWEW010000165.1, forward strand.
CCAAGTGTTTAAAAAAGGATGCAGGCATCTATCCCAAATCCCTCTGGACCCCTGCTGCTGGTGTCTGCTGGACAGACCTTACAGAACTAAGGAGCAACATCAGAGCTTCACCCCTGGCTCTGTAACATTTTGCTGTTTAATTAGAATTTTTGGGGGTTGCAAACAGCTTAAAGAAAAAGAGAATGCAAGGCTTGATTATGACTTCATGATACCTTTAATTAAAAAACTATGCAGACTTGTGCTCCTTGTTCTGTGACTTCAGGTTATTCTTTCCTGCCCTAAAGTTGTGGAATTTAACTCCAGCAAACTTTAATTCTGTAGTAATTACTGTTTTAAGTGTTCATTAGGCCCAGGCCTACACGTTAAGCTCGCAGCTTCAGTTACATTGACAATTTCATTTTTGCCCTCAGCTTTGGAAGCAGCTGTAACGTAAGTTTTCCAAGTCTTAAGAAGAAATTAAATGCCCCTAGATGGGTCAGTGCTAATTAAGTCCTTTATAAAATCCCCTCTAGGTCGTGGAAAAAAGTGGATTGTCTGGTGATACCTGGGTGGTTGTCAGACTCAAGGTGCTGTTACTTTTCCCCCCCAGTGTTCAATGAGTTACCCACACATAATAAATGGAGATATTCAATGTATCATGCAATATTTATCCGTTTCAGCTTAAGAACACTTTATAACAGTTTCCATTTGCGGCTTAATATTTGCATTCCTCAGTGGTAACAAATCCTGTGTCTTGCCACAGCTGCATTGTGACCTGTGGCAGCGATGGGGACGTGAGGATCTGGGAGAACCTGGATGATGATGATCCAAAGTCCATTAACGTGGGAGAAAAGGCCTATTCGTGTGCTCTAAAGGTAGTGTTGTTGACACCACTCCTCCCTGTTGTGATTTTCCTACAGATTGTGGCTTTTCCACCTCAGGGGTGCTGCTTAAACAAGAATACTTCTGACAACCCCATACATAACTGCAGAAGAATTATGCCTTATATATTATATTCTTTCATACATATTATTCCTCATATATAGGCATTATTCCTATCTTCCTAAACTTTGGTAGTGATTTCTTTTCTTCCTCTTCCTTCCCATTCAGTTATACTGATTCCTGGCTTTGATCTCCTCCTGAGAAACAAACCCAGCAGATTAAGCTAATTATGCAGTGAACTCTTGAGGCTGTTTCTGTGTTTTCTCACAGTGTGAGTTGCAGGAAGTTTCCCAGCACAAGATGTGACCATCAAGTATTAGGACAAAAGCCAGGAGGTTTTTTTTTTTATGTGGGACTGTTTTAAGGTCCAAGGAATTAATCTGCATTAATCAAAAATTGCTTTCACAAAGTGAGTGTTGGGTAATACTTTGGTAACACTTTTTTTTTTTTATAATTGGTTGATACTTCACTCTCAAAATTGTTGTTTGGCCCAAAGATGCCTCTGTCACACTGTCCTCAAAATCAGAAAAGAATTTATATAATTGAAAATAATTATTTTTACTCACAGTAATTCTCACAGTATTTCCTTTGTGTCCAATTATTGGTTTATTATATGAATAATAGCTGGTCTAAAATGTTCTCTTTATGCCAATTTTAGAAGAAGAGAAGAATTTCACAAGCCTACATCAGTTCTTCCCATATTGTGTAATTAATTTGGCAGTCACAAAGGGAAACTTTAAAATTGTTTTTCAACTAGTTGTGATTTTTGGAAAGATGTATGAAAGAGGAAATAAATGACTATTAACATATGTATTACATCTTAAAAATTATCATTTGAAACCTTATTCAGAACCACTGCTTTGAGTGGAACTTCTTATATCCCTTTTAACATACCTCATGTATCTCTTCCTCAATACCTGTATGGTCTGTTTTCATCACTGATTTTTAGGGTATTTTGCTCTTGATTTACATCCCATGACTTATCCTTTCACAGACCAAGTGAGGTGACTGGAGTGGGTTCTCATGGAATCAGTGGCAGAGCCAGAAAGGGCTAAAACTATTAAAGAACAGATGAGGCAAAATCCTGGTCTTATTATTAGTGGGAAAGTTTGAAAACAAATTCTTTTAGTTTTGAGGGATATTTTTATTTTTAGACACTGAGAGACTTAAACATCAGGAAATCTTATTTCAAAAATGAGTCTTCCTTAATGAAATGTCACGAGGGACTGATATGACATGTTGATGTCCTCTAGATAATAAACCTCATCTCTTATTTAGTTGGATTTTTCACTGCTGACTGCTGCTTTTTTACCTTCAGGGTTTTTACTAGAACTTCAGGCAACTTCAAAAAAAAAACAAACCCACAACAAGAAAAAAGGAAATAGGACATTTCTTTATATATATTCAAAGGTACAGCTAAGGAGTATTGTCATTTGAAGAAGAGATGTAATAATTATAAGGGGATAATTATTTCTCTTGTGCTGCATTTCTTTTAATCAGGATTCATTTTTAGTAAACATTTACCTTCTGTTTCCTGCAAAGAACTGAGCTATAGTTCATGAACTTCTCATCTTTCCCTGGTGGCATTTCACTGAGAATTCCAGTCCAAGGGTGCCCTCTCCTGATGCTGCAGCATATGAATCTGATCTGGATGATCTGATAAAATACTAAAATTACTGTGCCTGCCTGTACTTTTTTAGGGAAGAAATAAAAATTAGAGTATTTTCCCTACTGCTCTTCCTGTCAGACCATTTTGGAACTAATAAAATTAATGTGCCCGAATATTTGGAGTGATTTTTTTTGTTCCATGGCCATAGACATGCTTTAACTTAAATGTTGTGCTGGATTTTGTTTGCAGAATGGAAAGCTCATCACAGCAGTGTCAAACAATGCTGTTCAGGTCCACACTTTCCCTGAGGGAGCTCCTGATGGGATCCTCACCCGTTTCACCATGCACGCCAACCACGTCACCTTTAACAGTGATGGCACCAAAGTTGCTGCTGCATCCAGGTAATCTGGACCAGGACAAGCATTGCTGCTCTCCACAATCTGCCAACTTCCTCCTAGGCTGACTTTTTTTAACCAGTAAATCATTAATCCTCAAACCTCTGAGGGCTTTAAAGTGTTAGGAAATGCCTTCTGTGGGTGGAGGGGGAGAAAAGAGTGGAAAGTTTAGGAAACAATGCTTGGAGAGACACTTGATCCACCAAATGGTTTTAAACAGAAATCTGGTGTGAAATAATTCTTTTTCCTTTAGTAGACTCGAGTGTTTTCAGCTCTGGGTGTGAAGTGGAAGTGTCTCACCCAGATGGATGGGGGATTTTGTCACTGTGAGCAAAGGACAAGGATAATGTCCTGACTGCCCAGGGTCGTGGTGAAGCAGTTGCATGCACATTTGTAAAAGTTGGGTTAGTTCTGGTTTCTGTGAGAGCTTTGAGTCATTCTCTCCCATAAATATCACCAATCTGCCAAATAACAGATGACAGTTGAAAGACCTGCCTGAGGGCAATTTAATGTGTGGTTTAGTTCTTTTCTTAGGGCAGCATGTTGGCTTTTACACAATATACTCTGCTCCTGTAACAGACCAAAATAGCCAGCAGGCAGTGGGTTTGGTTGGATTTCTTCCACATATTTAAGGCTCAGGTGACTCTTCACTGGATGTGGTGAGCTCTTTGGGCAGCCACAGCTAAGCCAGGCTGTGTGCTTGCCTCTCCTCTGGAATTTGTGCTCCAGGAGATGGCAGAGCATCTGATCTCCCTGGCTCCTCCAAGTGTGACTTGACCCATGTGGATGAGTGTGCTGCACTGTGAGCTCTGGCAGCTGGGGAACAGACACCCCAGCTCCAAAATCTCCCCCAAATTTGGGAGGCTGGGCAGCTGTGGGCAGGAGAAACCCTAAATCTCCAGATCTCACAGGGCTCCTGGGTTTGGGCCCTTTGCCAGTGCTTGTTTCTGCCCCAGGATGTCACTTTGATGGCAGAGATTAAGCAGGCAGCAGGCTCTTCTGCTGTTTCTAAAACTTCTACAAAGCCCCAGGATTTCTGCAGCTTGGCCAAAGCTTTCACATTTTTAGGAAAAAGAGCTCCTAAGACCATGAGGCCACCCCTCAGTGACACACTGAAGAAGAAGGTGGCAGCCATGAATTGAAGGAGAGGAATTGCTTTTGGTTGTCCCAGATTTCTCACTTTTCACATGGAATCTGCAAACTTCAGTTCTGTATAAGTTTAACATCCAACTGGCTGCCAAAGTTCACATGAAAAGAGTTAAAAGTAATGGTTAACTCTACAGAATTAGGTCCTAAATTGAAATTTCTCCTCGAGGGTGTTACAATGAGAGGGAGTGATACTGGAAGTTTGTCACAGGAGTCAGGATTGGTATTTTGAGTTAGTGGCTATAATTTTGGAGGAGGGAATGAAGTTGTCAAAATTCTGTCAATGTATCTGATACCCTGAGTGGTCTTAAAAATCCTGTTAAAATGTCACAGAAATAAACTGCTTGCTTTATCTTTTTCTAAAAGCCACAAGACCAAATAATTCCAGTAGGGAATATTGGTCCCATTGAGCAGATAGTTCTTGTTCAGTCATCAGTGGTATCCAAGCAGAGGTTTTTCATGAGGTCACAAAATATTATGTTAAACAGATATATGGGCTGTGTGGCCATAATATTCTTCAGAAAGCAACCATATTTTATGACCTTTGACATGAACAAAATCGATTCGCTGATAAAAATAGTCTGCCTTTACTCCCAGTGTAGTAAGCCTCAGGATTCTCATTTTCCTTTATATCAGTGTTGAGAGCTGTAACTTCCCCAAACTGTACTCAGTATCCAATTCTTATTGTCATAAACACATAGTTTGTCATTGTTAATGCTTTTATGTCTGTGAAATTGTGATCTGCAGTGACTTCATGATCAAGGTTGTGGAGGTGACTGACAGCAGCAAGCAGAAAACCTTCCGAGGACACGAGGCTCCTGTTTTAAGTGTGTCTTTTGACCCCAAGGAAGTTTACCTGGTAAAAAAGACTTTCTAGTTCACTTTTCCCTAGGGGGAGAAAGAATTAAAAATGTAGTTTTTACCAAGAAAACAATCAGTGACTGGGTACATGAGACAACTTTTCAGCTGACCTTGCTGATGATGGAATCACAGCTTGTTGCCCCCCAGGAGAACTCAGTCTCAATTCTGTGTCTTGTTCTGTGGAATTTAAAGGAGAAAAGATGGCTCACTAAAGACATTTAATATTATTTTTGGCCTCTTTTGCAAATAAGCAGCTCACTTGAATTATGAGGGTTTGCAGTTACAACAGGTTGGAGTTGAGCACAATTATCAAGGTGACACTATTAGAAAGTTTTAAGTCTTAAAAGGGTTTAAAGGGAGGCTTTCATCTTAAATCTCCCTGTATATCCTATATCTCTAGCACTGGTTGCAGGGATTTTCCCATTTTGTAGCATTAATTTGCCTATGCCTTTAATTACTTATTTGTTTCCAAAATTCTCTTGGCCAGGCCTCAGCGAGCTGTGATGGGTCTGTCCGAGTCTGGAAAATTGAGGATCAGGTAAAAAAACCTGCTTTTCCATTGGAAATGTTTCCTAAGAAATCCAGGATTTCAGAGACGGCAAGGAGAGCTGGGCTGAAATAACCCTCCTGGATTTTGCTTTTGGGGAGGGATTCTAACTACACTTCACAGGCTACTTTTCTCTCCTTCTGGGAGAAATTCCAAAGCCTGCTTATGAAATGGTGCCTGGGTAGCTGTGGATTGTCCCTCCAGTCTGTGAAATCCCTCTTGTCTTCTGCTCATCTTTCCCAATTGGCCAACTTGGTGGGTTTTGTGCTTGGCACATTCAAAACTAACACTTCTCTGTAAAGACAGCAATTGTCATCAGATCCCTCCTTTTGGAATTTCACCTCGTTGCTTCCAGGATTAAGGAAGAATTTTTATTATAATAAGTTTTAATTTGTAATAATTATGATTCAGCCTCTTCCCTTGGAACTCTTAAAGGACTTGAGGGTTTCAGGTGAAGGCTCTAATAAGGCAATTCTGCATGTGAGTATGGGATTAGTTTTGCTAAATGTCATTGACTGGAATAAGAATCCACGTGGAATTATTCCTGTAAGTACAGTTGGAAATATACCCCCCTCCACTTGTGGATTGCTGCTTTTTTAAGACAAAAGCATAACTCTGGTGTGAAATCCCATGTTCCACACTGACAGTGGGTGCCTTTTGGGGAAATTACAGAGAGAGTAATAGGATTCTGGAATGATGTAGGGATCTGTGCTGTGATTTGAGATTACAGCCACTCTTTATACTTACATGTCTCATGCTGCTCTGGCCACGCTCACACTGCTGTGTGTCACCCTTCTGCACTTGATCTGGGTTTGACAAATGCTTTTTTTTTGGCCACATTTCTTTATAACCCAAAAATAGGAGAGCTCATTTGTTCAGTACTTGATTAAAAATACATGTCCTGTGATTTTATTTCTGTTACGGGTAGTTTTATTGTCATTAAAATAGTTTCAGGGCTACATTGACAAAGTCTTTTTAAGGCAGGATGTGCCATTGTATTTGGATGAAAAAGATTATTTCAGGTTCCAAAAACTACCTTTATTTCCTTTTGGTTTTCCCCCACGCTTTTCCTTTAAGAATTTGTACAATCCAGTAAAGCTAGAAAGCTTTTCTTTTTAATATTTTGTTTTCAGACATGCACAACAAGCTGGCAGCTGCTGCAGAAGTGTAATGATGTGATAAATGCTAAATCAATCTGCAGGCTTGGCTGGCAACCTGGCACTGGGAAGGTGAGTGACATTGTTTGATCACATCTTAATCTTCTTTCCTCTCGGAGTCCAACATAGAATTCAATCCGGGCAAGCCCAGATTGCACCTCCTGGGAGCAAAGGGAAATATTTGGGGTGAAGTTCCCTTTTAGGGAAAATAAAAAGCTGGGAATGGTTCCTAGTTGAAGCTCCAGACTGTGTTTGGCAGTAGTCCAAATGTCAGCCCAAACCAGCATTAAACAGTGGTGTTGTGCTGCATAGGAAGGAACATTGTACACGAGGGAAGTCCTCAAATGGCTCACAGCAGAGCATCAAAGGGCTTCAAGCTTTCTCTGCCTTAAGGAAAGTTTGCCCTATTAGGGGTCTTGCTCTGCAAATATTTCCTTAGTAAGTTGTTCTCTTTCTTGTCACCCCAAAACCAACATTGATGGAGGTTGTAGCCAGGTGGGAGTCAGGCTCTTCTCCCAAGTAACAAGTGTCAGGACAAGAGGAAACAGCCTCAAGTGGTGCCAGGGGAGGTTTAAATTGAATATTAGGGAAAATTTCTTCATGGAAAGGGTTGTCAGGACTGGCACAGCTGCCCAGGCAGTGGTGGAATCCTCATCCCTGGAGGGGTTTAAAAGCTGTGTGGATGTGGCACTTGGGGACATGGGGCAGTGGTGAAGATGGCAGTGCTGGGGGAATGGTTGGCCTGATCTTAGAGGGCTTTTCCAACCTAAATGATTCCATGATTCTCCAAAACACCTGCTGTGATAGTGTTACATATAAACTTCCCATGCAAGTGCAAAAGTCCCCTGCAGTACAAATTGTTCCCATAAAACACATACTTTCAATTTGGAGCCCAGTTCTTCCCACAGCCACGTATATGAAATGGAAATGGTTGTCTTGCTTCTCTCCCAAAACAAGCTGTTAGAATCCTAACAAAAATAAATCCTCAAGAAATAAACAGCCAGTAACATTTATGTCATTCTGTGAAAGATGAAACGAGCTGCTTCAGGAGTCAGCTATTCAAATAAGATTTATTGGGAAATTGTAACCTGATCAAAAGGACTTTGGGGAGGGAGGGAGGGAAAAGAATAACGTAATCCTTGTGCTGCTCAGAGCACTGCAAACTCTATGTGTGTGTGTCAGCTGCTTGATAAATGAGAACTTCTAACCTTATGGTGCAGTTTGCTGCCAGAAGGAAATGAAGATTAAAGTAAAAACAGACATGTTTTGCTCTGTTACATGTGCAAAGCATTAGAGAACCTTGTAATTTAAATTACTTCAGCTTTCTCTCTCAGTTGGCATTGCTAGGATGTGAGAGAGCTGTTAAATACTGAGGCAGTCACATCTGTGAGGCTTCTGAATGAAGGAGCTGTGCAGTTTGAATGTTCTGTTTGACAGGTAACTTGTTCTAAATTGCCTTAATCTTTTTCCTTTGAGCAGTTGCTGGCAGTGCCTGTAGATAAAGTTGTTAGACTGTACAGAAGAGAAAACTGGGATAGTCATTTGGATCTGTCAGATGCCTCCATCACACAGGTGGGTACATAAACCAGGTTCTTGTGGAGTATTCCATGATTTCAATGTTATTCTGCTGGAAATTATCTTCTGGACAGTATCTCTGCCATCCCTGACCCACTTGGAAATGATTGTTCACCTTTTCTATTGAATGACTGATCCTGTTGGAGAACAGGGCAGAGACACTAAATGCTGGCTCTGATTCCCCTCTCCCACTCAGAGTAACCCAGTAGATCCCTGCAGTCTCCTGGTGAGTCACCAACTGCACCTAAAGAACTTCTGTTTTCACCAATTGCTCTAAAAACAGAGCTTTTTAGGGAAAATGTCAACATTTCTGTACAGAACAGAGAGATCGGTTGTTCACTTTGTATTTGATTAAGCTGAGATTTAGTAGCCCTAATTGTGCCACCTTCCTCATTATATACTTGGAATTCTGTGTGTTGAAGAGAGCCACTTTCCTAGTGTTATTAAGGTGCAGAACACACAGTGCTGGATTTTAATTTGTGGAATTGTATTAAGTTCAAATTAAATAAAGCTACGTTTAGTGCTGAGTTTGCAAAATACACCCTGTTTCTGTCTACATGTCTAGAATTGGGGATTTTTGACCTCATGGCATTGTTTGATGACAGAAGGTGGATATTCTAAAACAAAACTAAGTGTGCTACCTTCAAACAATGCTTGTTTTTATAAGAAACCATTTTTATAATAATTTTAAAAGAAAAAGAACTGGATATGATTTGGTAAAGCTGATTATTATGAATTTTTTTTTTAATTCCAGAAGATCTATCTGTTTTAAGCTCCAGAATAGGAATGCTGTGCATGCATTGATATTTTTTTTAATTCCTATTTGTTCTATTTTTCCCTTAGCCCCTGAATGTCGTGGCCTGGTCTCCTCGTGGGCAGTACCTGGCAGCTGGAAGTGTGGATGGGAATTTAGTGGTGTGGGATGTGGAAACCCAGGAGTGCATAGAGAGGTATCCAGAGTTGTTCCACAACAACCCCCCAGATACATCCCTTTGTCTTGAAAAGGAAATTTGTTGTGTCTTTTCTGTAAAACTTCTTTTGTGCAGATGCAGAACTCTGCCTCTTGAAGAACTTCAGTAAGATTTACAGGGTGTAGCTGAGGCAAGGGACATGAATGTGGCTTTTGTTCAAATTCCACAGTCTAGTTCCCTGTGTGCAAATATCTTTTATTGCTTTTTGATCTAATGGTTGAGTTTTGATGGAAACAAAACTTCTTCCTGTCACAAATGCTAAGATCCTTTAAAGTAAAGGTGTATTTTCTAAAGGCAGAGGGAAATACAGGTAAGTCAGTCAGCAAAAAAAGGACAGACTGGCAAACTGTACTTTTCCTGAGTTGGTTAAAGCATCTCTCTTTCAAAAAAAATGAAAAAGATATGATTAAGTGAGATAGAGAAACTGAGAAGAGATGATTTATCTGTCTGAATATTTTGAGTAAGAAACATGATTGTTACTGTGATGCCTATGTTGAGAATTCAAGACCAATTATGTAAATAATTAATGGGATGACTTTTGGTGAGGATAAAGGGTGGAAAAGTGGAGGATTAATTCATCAGTTTGGTATGATAGAAACAACCAATGTCCTTGTTATAACTGGATGGTTCTGGAATACAGGACTTTGTATCAGAAAGCTCTTCTTTTAGGAATATGATTCTGTTTGATTTTTAAAGCCTAACTGGTTTCCCTCACAGAAAAGGAAGACTTGCTCTCTTTTTTGTAGCAGCTGTTTATTCTAAAGGTGACCTGTTATTTATTTTATTACATGTAAAATCACTGTCTTGTTCTAGTCAATATTACCACTTTTCCCAGTAACTCTCAGGGTGGAGGTGGGCATTCTGCCCTGAGAACCTTACTAAAATACCATTATTTTGGTGCTCTTTCTATTTAGGATGAAGCATGAGAAAAATTACTCCATTTGTGGGCTGGCCTGGCACCCTAAACATAAACAAATTGCCTACACAGATACTGAAGGAAACCTGGGGCTGTTGGAAGACATCGGTGTGCCAGACAAGCCAAGGGACAAGGTGCTCAGTACCAATCATTTCTTTAATTAACGTGATTATTTAGGTTCTAAGTTACATGGAACACTGAGTTTTGTGTGCTGCAAGTTCCCCCTGGGTGTGCTCATTGATCTCCTGAACTCCATGCCCGGGGGGGGGTGTTGTGGTGACCATGAATCTGGTTTTAGGTTGCCAGTGCAGTGACCAAGGACTACAACGACCTCTTCGATGGCGACGACGACGACTATTTCGATGGAGATGTGGTTGAACCCCAGTCCTCCCCCAGGGCTGGAGCTGATGAGGAGGAGGATGATGCCCTTATGCCAACTTCAGGCCATCTGAGAAGGGCCATACTTGATGATGATGATGAGAACTCTCTAGGTACAGAATGAGCTCGTTTTCCAGAGCTCTTCAATGCTGTTGTTGGGATGATCTTTTACCATCCTCTGCTCAGATATGTTCTGCTTTATTTTTCCACAGAAATCTTCACTGTTTGAATTTTTTTCACCTAAATCCTGCCATGATACTGTGTGTAAACTGTATTTTTTTTAAAACTTGCAGATATTGGGTTGATAAAAGCTAGTTCCAGCCTTCTTGAGAAGGAGGATGATGGTGATGATCAGGCTGGTGGCTTTTCAGCTTTGCCACCATCATCTACACAACAACTTTTCTATGATGGGCCCAAGCCAACCCCCAGGCAAAAGCCCTTCCAGTCTGGCTCCACTCCTGCACATCTCATGCATCGATTCATGGTAAATCTATGTGCTTATATAGACTTAGCTGCTTCCTTTACATGGAATATTGCCCAGTTCTTACTGTGTTTTAATCCAGTCTTATCCAACATTTTTGAATTATTTTTTTAATGCTTCACAGTATCAAACTAAATAATGCAAAGTAGCTTTGTGTTAATGCAAAGACTCCATAATGTTTTGGTTTGCATTAAATATAAATGCAGAATCACAGAATCGATTAGCTTGGACCAGACCTCTGAGATCAAGTCCAAAAAGCAAGCTCTCCACTTTGTACTTGTGTTCCTGAACTCTTGCAGATCTCTTGTAAAGTCCTTTTTCAGTCAGAGTTGTGAATATTTTAAGACTTGTGTGCTCATCATCCACTATTTCTTTCCAACTGCAAACTCTTTCCCCTGAATTTTGCAAGGAGAAAGGTGGCTGAGCCGTGAGGATGAAACTCATTTCAGCCCAATGCCACTCCTGATTACCTGAGTCTTCAGTCTTCCCCCAGCCTCCTCCCCACTCTTGTTTCAGCCAACAAACTTAGGGCAGGCTGATTCGGGCCACTGTGCCTGATTTGATGTATTTTTGGGGGGGGTGTGGTTCTTTTCCCTAGGTGTGGAATTCCATTGGCATCATCCGCTGTTACAACGACGAGCAGGACAACGCCATAGACATAGAATTCCATGACACCTCTGTGCACCACGCAACACACCTGCCCAACTCTCTGAACCACACCATGGCTGACCTCTCTGCTGAGGCTGTTCTGCTGGCCTGTGAGAGCACAGAGGAGCTTGCCAGGTAAGGCATGGCCTTGCTCTTGCAAAACTCATAACACAGAGCTGCATTTCACTCGTTCCGGCTTTTATTTTTCAGCTCCCATCACTTTTTGGCTTTTGAGCGTGCTTTTTATTTATTGGACCACTCTTGAGGAGGATATTCACATCCACCTACTTGGAGACTTCAAGAGTATTGAAAAATGCAATTTGTTTCCTGAGGATTTCTTTTAAATCCCTTTTTCAAATATTTCTGTACTGGAAACTTCACGCATTGCAGGCTCAAAAGGAATTGTAAACATGAACAATAGCTTTTCACTCTGCTCAGATCAAAGATCAATCATGAGGGTTCAGCTATTTCTTTTCACACTGTTGCCAAGGAGACATGTTTGGACATACCCAAAGAATTTTAAGTGTGAAAAGCACAAGTTTTTGAAAACCATAGAAAGATTTAAGCAGCTGGGCCAACTAAACTCTGTTCTTGCATTTAAGAACAATTGCTGCCATATTTTCTTACTGATTTCTGTGGAAATGTCTTGAAGAAAGAACTTTCTTGTTTGCACACACAGCACTGTGATAAGTTGAAAAGCACCCTTTACCTTTAAAGGACTTATTTTCCTGTGTTGGTTGTCTGACTTTGAAAGTGTCATGTTTTCTCCTCGAGGAAACTGGGGAATCTCTCAGAAGGCACAGGGTGTGGTTGGTCACAGGCAGTTTGCAATTGTTAAGGTGGCAGAACTGAAGTTTTTAACTTTTTCTTTCCCTTTGAGAGGCAGCATAGCAGGACAGACTTGTAATGAGGGTGGGTATTTGGGGGTGCCAAGCACCTTCAGTTCTCACTAATGTTAATTAAGCAGGACACTTACCTGCTTCCATCTAAAAAAATCTCCTTTCAGACCTTATAACCATCTCTGCTTTAGGCTTTAGAGGCTCTAAAAGGCCAAGCTGGCTCTTCACTTTCTGAACAATAAGAGCAACACCTTTGCAAATGACCACTTGTAATTTGTACTTTCATCACAGGTCCCTGCTAAAAGTGTAATATGTTTTTAGATATTGTCTTTTAGTTCATGTTGAGGTATCTGTGTGCTCTTTGTCTCTCCTTCAGCAAGCTCCACTGCATCCATTTCGGCTCATGGGATGTCAACAAGGAGTGGACAGTGGACATGCCAAAGGATGAGGACATTGAGGCCATCTGTCTGGGTCAAGGCTGGGCTGCTTGTGCCACCAGTGCCTTTCTGGTCCGTGTGTTCACAATTGGAGGGGTTCAGAGAGAGATCTTCAGCCTCCCAGGCCCAGTGGTGTCCATGGCAGGGCATGGAGAGCAGCTAGTGATCATTTATCACAGAGGTAGTTTCTGCTTTTTTTTTGAGCCAGGGTTGTTTTCAATCCTCATCTCTTACTGGTTTCACTTGTGTGGTTCATTTGTATGTAATCACCAGGAAGTGTTTTCTTCTTCTTTTCTTCGTGATGCTTCTCCTTCTTGCCTTCTGGATGATGCTTTTACAGGCACATCCATCACAACCCACAGATCTGGGACTTCTGACAGCAAAGCCTGTGTTTTATAATGGAATGCTGAGATGAACCTGTGGGGAAGGGGAAAATGTTGTAACAGTGACATTAATAGATTGAGCTTGGGTTTCAGATATTCCAGAATGAATTACCACAGGAAATTAAGGAAGTAGTTATCATGCAGGCCTGGTGTGTCCAAAATGACAAACAGTTGCTTGTCTGACAGTGGTATTCATGGGTAACCCTGCATTACAGTTAATTTGTGATTCGAAACCAATTTAGCCAAGAGACAAAACAATTCTGCTGTTTTCTAACCCAGTCATTGAACAACTTCTTCCCAGGTACTGGCTTTGATGGGGACCAGTGCCTTGGGGTACAGCTGATGGAGCTGGGAAAGAAGAAAAAGCAAATTTTGCATGGAGACCCTCTTTCTCTCACCAGGAAATCCTATTTGGTTTGGGTTGGATTCTCAGCAGAAGGTACGAAACACCTGCAGGAGTGATGTTGGGAGATAGTGGCACTGTTGGGGGAATCACAGGAGAGCTGGAGAGGGACTGGGGACAAGGGAATGGAGGGACAGGACAAGGGGGAATGGCTTCCCACTGCCAGAGGGCAGGGTTAGATGGGGTATTGGGAAGGAATTCCTGGCTGTGAGGGTGGGCAGGCCCTGGCACAGGTTGGGCAGAGAATCTGTGGCTGCCCCTGGATCCCTGGAAGTGTCCAAGGCCAGGTTGGACGGGGCTTGGAGCACCCTGGGCTGGTGGGAGGTGTCCCTGCCCGTGGAGGGGGTGGAACTGGGTGATTCTTAAGGTCCCTTCCAACCCAAAGCACTCTGTGATTCTGTGGAGGAGTTTGGCTAATTAATGCCCTTTCAGTAATGGTCATCTTGGGACCTGGACTTCATACTATCTATCTCCTCAATGCTAAACAAAATTCTATTTTTCTAGTACTTCTAGTTATTGATCAGAAATATTCACTATTTCTTTCCCCAGAAATAAAATACACTTGAACATTCCCAGAACTTGTTCCCCTGATTCGTTTCCCTACTCAGAAAGAAGAAATAATTTGCATTAATACACCATAAGAGCTCCCTGATTCCCCCACTCAAGTTGATATCCTGGGAGAAGGTTTTATGATAACGAGGAAAAGTAACTGTAAAATAGCTTGGGAATCCCCCCAAACAGTATGAATTATAAAATATTTTAAGTGTGAGCTTGTCAGTGGTGCTGACTGACAGAAGGTGGCGCATCTTTCCAGGGAAACTGGTTTTTCCCAACCAACCTGTGCTGTGTTTGGGAGAGAGGGGGCCGTGTTTGAGATGTGCAAACCATCCTTTCCCAGCTCTATCCACCCCTCCCATCTCGCTGGGGCTGTCATTAGTTACCTGCCAGGAGAACTGTTTTCATTGCCACCAAACAGGCACCCCTGGCTACGTGGATTCCGAGGGCATCGTGCGGATGCTGAACCGAGGCCTTGGGAACACTTGGGTTCCAGTGTGCGACACCAGGGAGCATTGCAAAGGCAAATCTGATCATTACTGGGTCGTTGGCATCCATGAAAACCCCCAGCAGCTCAGGTCAGATGATCCACAGGGAAAAGCTTGTTTTTTTTGGCTTGGTTTTTCCCATCCCAGAGCCCTTTGTACTGGAAAAGGGGTGGCTGGTGAATGTGCACAGCAAATGGTTAGTTCCCAAATGTAATTCTGCGTGGATGATTCGGTATTAACTGGATTTGAGTGAATTCATTAGGGGTTTGTAACTTTTATCTGGCTAATTGTGGCTTTTTGCCTTGGCTAAACGGTGTTGTGTGCCCTTTACTGTGAAATCACACAGCTCTGAGGCAAACACGTTCACAGAAGTGCATTTTGCTGAAGAAACCTGCTGAGAAGTTGTGGTTGCTGCCAGGAATCTGCCTCTTCTCTTCCTGGTGTTTGGGGGTTTGCTTGTGGAGTTGGAGTTTTTATTTTTCCCCCCTGTATTTTCCCCTTTTGTGCCTCTGAAAAGAATCCAATTCTATAACTTATCTACGTCATTAGACAGAGATAAATCAGAGGTAGATAAATCGGAGCTGTCTGCTACTATTATGTTAATATTTAAACTGTGGCCACAAAGAGCAGTTTTGTATGTAAATTTGCCCAAATATTTAGCTCCAAGTTAACAATTTCTTTATAAAATGGGTCTAAATAACTGCTTCTCTTTACTGTAACATGCATCCTGGACATTTAATTGCTAATCTTTATTTGTATCCCTTTTTATTCAGTAATCTGTCCTTTTCCTACAGGGCAGGGTCCATCAGCTCACATATTTACTGAAATTTAGACTCTTTTACTTTACCAGTTAAGCACAATTGTAGGGATTGGTGGGAGACAGCATTTTATTTATTTAAATTTACATGACATTCTTCATAATCCTCAGCTTTTTTTGCAGTAAGGGAAATAATTTGATATCTCTGGTAAATGTCACTTCACTGCCTGTTTCTCCTTCCAAATCATTATGTTGGCCTGCAGAAAATTCACCAGAAATGTGCAGGGCACATCACCCTGATGAGCTGGTAAACTGGAAGTCTGACATCATGAGTGTTTTCCTCCCAGTCCAAGAAAGGCTGTGCTACTCTGAGCTGCAGAGAACATTTTACTCAGAGCCAGCAGCATAATAAAGATAAGGCAGTGGGTAGGGTTGTTGTAGAAACACCACATGCCTTAATTAAGAGATAGCCAGAACACTAATGCTTCCTGTTGGTTTTTTTTCAAGTCTCTGACACAGCAGGTTATCAAACCAGATGTTTTTGTCAGTGCTGCACTGGTGCTGCTGCAAACACAGCTCTTCCCCACGCCGTGGTTTGCTTGAGAGACAGTTGCCAGGAAGCACTTGTTTAAATATAATGAAACAAGAAGTCTATGCCTTCAGTTGCTGAGTGCTTTCTGATTTCAATAAGTTGCATTTGCTCTCTGTAGTAGCTGTTAAGTCAAGCACTGTGTGAGATCAAGATGAGTGTGTGTTATGTTGGAGTTTGCAGTGGGAACAAGAGCAGCGTGTGCCGTGCTGGTTCTGAAACCCTGTAAAAACCAACCCTTTGTGATGCAGTCTTACCTCTTGCTATATTCAATCCACTCCTTTAATGACTGCTTTTTAAAGAACAAACCCTCTTCAAGTCTCTTGCCTCTTAGGAGACATGGCTTAGGTGTGGAGCAAGCCTGGGTGTGCTTTGTTTCCTGTGCACAGGTGCATTCCCTGTAAAGGATCCCGGTTCCCTCCCACGCTGCCACGGCCTGCCGTAGCCATTTTACCTTTCAGACTCCCCTACTGCCAAGTCAGCACAGAGAAGGGCCAGATGGAGGTATGCAATGGGTCCAGCTGGTAGTCTCAGGTGTCTCCATAGCAGGGATTACACAAGATTCCTCTTAATCAGCTCTGCAAACCCTGAGCAGGACCCACGGTGGGGAGCTCGGTTGGGGTGTGTGTTTGCTGTAGCTGGTCTCCTGTGGTTTGGTTCCCAACTGTGGCCACAAGAATACAAGATAAAACTGTCAGAGCTGATGCAAAGTTATGTTTACACATCATCTATTTCTGACCAATGAAGTGTTTCTCAGCTTCTCCTTTTTTTAATGGGTGGTGACATCAGATTTTGGGATCCCAGTCAGGACCCCCTTGAAAATGTCTGGTTGTTAGTGTTTTGGGCATTAAAAAAAAGTCTGGAAGGTGCCTTTTGGAAAGATGTACTAAGTATTCAAATTCATATAATTGCTCTGAAAACACAGGCCTTCTCACTTGGCATCTTTGCTCAAGGTTGAAGCAAGATGTCCCTGTGGAGAACTTCTAGAAAAATACCTGTATTTTTCTTCAAATTTTTATTGGTTTAATATTTCAACCTTGTGGTGCTCAGCTGTAATGCACAAAATAGAAAAGAACATAAAATTTGAAGCTCAGCCTTAGGGACAGTTCAATGCTATTTGAATTATATTTAGATAAAGAGTTTCAATCATAAACACACTGTCATTTTTAATGAATCCTCCTTCATTTGGTTAAGTCTTTTTGTTCTTGATCTGGTAGAGTATGTCTTCCATTCCTCCCTCCACCCAAAATGATGAGAGGAGAATGCCACAAACTCTTAATTTGTCTTGAGGGAATATGTAAAGAAACAAATTATTCCAATACAGCTGATAAAATAATCAACTTCTTCTAGAATTCTCTATCCTGGTAGCAGACTGGTGAGCATGCAGGTCTCATCCTGCTGCAAAGCTGTAGTATAAATGGAATTTAATATGTATGGCCACTGTTTGGATCTGTTTTGATATGGGTGGTTGTTAGTGGGGTCTATTTTTTCCTCACTGGGCTTTGACTTTAAAGAGAATTGTCTCCCCCTCCCCCTCATTATGAAAGGAAAGGAAGATTTAAGAATAAGTTAATAAAATTTTAAATTGTAAGGCATTATTTTATGGGCAATTTCTTTCCCTCTGATTTCTAACATACATCCTCCCTTTTCCAGGAACAGTACTGGCGTTCTGTTGTGTTTCACAACCACGTGGATTACTTATCCAAAAATGGCTATGAATTTGATGAAAATGCTAAAAACCAGGCAGTAAAAGAGCAGCAAGAACTTCTAATGAAGCTGTTTGCTGTAAGTACAAATGCATAATGGGAAGAATCCCTGAGACATTACCCCTGAGACTGGAGGTGTTCCAGGCCAGGCTGGACAGGGCTTGGAGCAACCTGGTCTAGTGGAAGGTGTCCCTGCCCAAGATGAGCTTTAAGGTCCCTTCCAACCCCAGCCATTCTGGGATCCTATTATTTGTTGGTAGATGGGATTTGATGCAAATGTTGATGTGATTCCTCCTGTTAGGAATCTGGCAGTCCAGCTAGTTCAGACCATGACAAGAGATGGGCTGCAGTAAATCTTGTTATTGCTTATCAGCACGAAGAGGGTTGGGGGAAAAAAGGAGGAAAAACCAGCTTTTTCCCATGGTTGGTGGAGTGAATGGATAAAGACAGAACTCCACCAAGCCCATAATATTCTGCCCCTGGCATATGTCACCCCCCAGGCTCCTTCTCTTGCAGCTTTCATGTAAACTGGAGCGGGAGTTCCGCTGTGTGGAGCTGGCTGAGCTCATGGCCCAGAACGTCGTGGGGCTCGCCATCAAATACGCCTCGCGCTCCCGCCGCATCAACCTGGCCCAGCGCCTCGGCCAGCTGGCTGTGGACAAAGCACAGCAGGAGGAGGAGGAGGAGGAGGAGGAGGAGGATTTCCCAAGGCACTGCAGTGCTGGGTAAAGCAAATCCCTGGGGCTGAAAAGCTGGGCACGTTTTCGTTGCTCTTTTAACGTTCCGCCGTGTTTTCTCTGGACCGCGGCTCGTGGTGTGTGTTGGGATGTAACAGGTTGGGCTGCTCCACCTGCCAAGGGCCGCATCCTTGGGGGTGTCTGGTGATGACTCTTTAGGACCAGGATACAAGCACAGAGGGAATTATCCCCACTCCTGGCTTCCTGCATGTCTGTGTTCCACAGCTTCACAGGCAGAGCAGGCTCTGACTGGAGTTCTTTTCCTTCCCATCCTTCCCTACCTTGTGCTCTTTTGGTTATTTGACTCCCACCTGTGTTTTTGTCTCTTTTTGCCTCAGTCTCTCAATCTTGACTCATTCCACACCTGTCTTAAAATCCTGTCTTTCTCCAGTCCTCCCTTTTTACAGTATCCTAACCCAGTGTATCCTATTTAGTCTTATTCTCTCCTAACTGACATTCCCAGCTCTTCAAATTTTTGGAATATACTACAGGTTGCCTTTGCATTCTTTTTCTCTGTGCTATCTACCTTTCCTCCCCTCCCTGCATCTGCTTTGTAAAGCATCATGAGGCAAAAGTTGTGTGGGCTTTTTTTTTTGTAGGGTTTTGTTTGTTTGTTTGGGGGGTTTTGTGGGTTTTGTTTGTATTTTTTGCTTGTTTTGTTTTGGGGTGGTTTTTTTGTTTTTTGCTTGGTTGGGGTTTTTTAATTTTAATATGGACCCTACAGTAGAGCTGTGTTCTTGTTTGGCCACTGGATGTACAACTATAATGAAATTAGTTGTTACCCACCAGTCTGACAGTGCAGAAAAAGTGTCATAACACTTTGTCAGAAGCAAAGTCTTCCTATAGCAATTTTATATATGAAGTTTGGGGCTTATTTAAGCAAGAGGAAGTGATAAGTCCCTGAACTTATCTGTAGCCTTTCCCTTATTCTTCTGTGCGAAACTGTGCAGCCAAAACTCATTTCTAAATGCTCTTTGTTCTTCTGGGTCGTGTGTGGAAGCTCTAATCCCATGTCGGTAACTTCAGCCACCCTGAGGGTTAAAATTCATCACAAACACAAATTGTTCTTAGTATTTACAGATTTTAGTAGTTGGCAAAGACTAGGAGGGACATGCAAGAAATGTACATCCTACTACACTGGGAATTTAGAGAATAATCAGATTAAATGTTAAAACTTGTTGCCTAAATTTCAGTTTGAGGTGATATATCCATGTTGCCACCTGTGTGGCAATTCATGGGTGCAGAAAATAATCTGGTATTGCTGATGATACTGGCTGTATATGTGTTTAAATGGAGAATTCAGTAGATCTTTAACATTTGCCTTTATATTTCTGGCAATAAAGTTCTGAAGCGGTTAATTAATCTTTATTTAATTTAATCATCCCAGTTTCATAATGCACATAAATGCCTAAGGTTATTGTTCTTATTTCCTATGTTAAGTAAGTAAACTTGCTGTCTCCTGCTCCAATTTTCCTTCTGCATGTGGTGACCCCTTCCTTTGTGCTGAATTCCTCCCATTTAGTTACACCAGATCTGCCCCGCAGCACACTCGTCTGCCACTCAGGAATGTCCAGCAGGACCAAGAAGTGGAAGATCCTGAGGAAACTGATGCCTGTGAGGAAGCAGAAGAAACTCCAGAAGTGCAGAAACACAGTAAGAAAAATCTATTCTCTGAATAGACTGGGAGTTTCCTGGATAATTTCACAGACTAAACAAGGAATTAAGTCCATATCCCAGGTTGTGCCTGCAGTTGCTGCAGAGAAACAAGTTCAGTGTGTGTGTCATCTGCTGTGTCACAGCTTGGGTGTGCATTGTACTTAGAACCATTTCAGGGACCCTTGGGGAACTTTTCCTGGTGCCTGATTCTATTCCTAAAGGACTGGGTCACTTTCTAAACAGCCACTTTTGTTTCAGCTCAAACCTTGCTGAGGTTGAATTGATAGATGAGTAGTTTGCCCTAAGAATGGGCTTAAGATTTAAGAAATAAATATAGAACTTAATCTCGGTAGATATGAGAGATGATTTTGTAAAAGTGTGTGTGTGGTTTGAAAATGAAAAGCCACACTTTAAAATATGAATTACTCTAATTGTAGAGTTACAAAATCCTCAAGTTATTTGGGTTGGAAGGGACCTTAAAGCTCATCTTGCTGCACATCCATGCCATGGGCAGGGACACCTTCCACTAGCCCAGGCTGCTCCCAACCTTATCCTTACTCACTTGTCTGTTTGGGGTTTTGGTTTTAGAGAAGTTATGCTCTCACATTTTATTGCACTTCAATATGTACCCCTTTCTTTCTTTCTAAAGGGCCAAATCCTTTCTCCAAAGGTGTCACTTCAGCAGAGGTGACAACCCCAAAGTCTGGTGAGTAAATCTCCATTTATTGCAGGATGAGGATTTTATCTTGCTTCACAATATCAGCTCCTGGTTTTATCCTCTGTTCTCCCATTGCTGCTTAAATTTAGTCCACAACAGTGTTGTTAAATGGTAACTTCACAGACTCATGGAATGGTTTGGTTTGGAAGGGACCTTAAAGCCCATCTTGTTCCACCCCCTGCCATGGGCAGGGCCACCTTCCACTATCCCAGGCTGCTCCAAGCCCATCCAGCCTGGCCTGGTTGCACTGATTGTTGTTCTCACATATTTAAGAAGGTCCCTATTCCTGTCTCCATTCCCTAATGATGTTCCATAACATTATTCTGATTGACCTGGCTATGCCAAATGCACAATCAGGCTCTGCCTGGCTATGCCATGGAGCCATTCTTTGGGACAAGGGGAAAAGGTGAAAACAGATCTGCAAGGCAGAGTGAATAACCCTGTGAATCTGAGCTGGCAGGGACAGACTGTGACCTCCAGCAACCTGCCAACCCTCCAGCAAGAATAATAGGAGTGGAAACGGATTTGGGAGTGGAGGAAATCCTGGGTCTTCCTCTGGGGTTGTATTTTAAGCTATTGGTCCTACGTGGCATTTCTGATGACTAATAATAGCTGAGCACGTATAGCAGAACCTTCAGGGGCTTCCTAAAGTGGCTTTCTGCTCATCTAGAATGTGCACATTGCTTCAAAGATTTGTGTATGTGTATGTACACATATGCACATGTTTTTATGTCCCTTTTTCTTTCCTTTTAAACAGTTCTGGTTGCATCAAGCAGCCAAGGACGAGTGAACCCATTCAAGGTAAGAATTTTTGCAGCTGGTTTTGTGGTGCTCTGCAAATCACCACAGGTCATATCTGAAGTTTACAATAAAACAGATGCCTTGGAGGGACAGAGGAAGGGGAACATGGCAGGAAACAAATAAAACACCTGTTTATTTGTTTGCCTAGGTGTCTTCTAACAAAAAGGACCCAGTGGTCCCCTCTGCAAACGTTCTGGACACCATGAGCAGGTACTCCAGGAAAACATCTTTGTCTGGCAGTCAAGCTGTGAACAAGCAGAGCCCTCCAGTTATAAAGCCTCTGATTCCCAAACCCAAGTCGAAGCAGGTAATGTTTCTGGTCTTTTTTACCTTGTTTCAGTGAGCAAAGAACAATAAATTGAATTTTGCCAGCTTTTATCAAGTATGAAGCCCTGGTGACTGAGTGAAGCAGCTTACATGGCAAAATTCATTTAAGCATAGTGCAAAAGCTGTGAAGGCACAGCAAACAGCAGGAATGAAAAGAAATTACATTCTGCACTGAATTTTGAGCTTTTTCTTTTAAATTGTGTGAACAAACTGCTGCTGTAGTGAAATTGGCTGGATTAAACACTCTATTAATTCAATGTCTTTAGGACAGGCTGGGGGTTTGTTGGGCTGCAATGGTCCCTGTTGGCTGAGAGGGAGCTGTTCTTACCTTTAGTTTTTTAACCTCAATCCCTGCAGGCTTCAGCAGCCTCCTTCTTCCAGCCTCGTACAACTACACCCAACCCTAGTGAAAAAGCAGTGGAAGAAAGGGAAGAAAAAGCAGTGGAAGAAAGAGAAGAAAAAGGAAGAAATGAGTCCCATGAAGTCAAAGTCACTGCCCAGGAGAACACTGAGAACAGAAGGTGAGTGACACTTGCATCTCATTCCAGTTTTGATAGAATTACAAGTCCAAAACCTATCTTGTTTCTGTTGGTGCTGGACTGGCCAGAGAAGCATAACATGAAGATTAAAAGTTACCTCACAAGTTCCCACATTTGTGAACCCACTTCAGAAATGTGGGAGTGAACAATAAATGAGCAATGCAAAGTATAATTTTGGGGCTCTAAGTAACAATTTTTGCCTTGATACTGCTCGTAGTGACCTTTGAATGATAAATGGAACCACGCTGTCTGGCAGTTCCAAGTGCAGGAAATACTTTATTTTAACATCCCTAGAAAATCTCAAAGACTAAAAGCTAAGAGGGTTTATGTGGAAGAGTATTTTAATGGGTTTTTAAAAGAGAAAGCAAACAAAAACTTGTATCACCTAAGGAGCATGTCTGTTCCTGGCTAAGACTTTAATCTGTCCTGTTCCTCTGGAGCAGATGTATTTTCTAACAATCCCAGTCCTCATGAAACTTGCATTATGATAATCATGTTTCATTTAGACTTCATTTAACTGAGGAAGATGAAGGTAATTACTACTCATTTGGACTGGCATTCTTTTCATTAACCTTTACAGATAATGTTCTACAACAAGTGGCAAGGAGAATTGTGAGAAGGATTAACTGAAACATGCTAATGGATGTGCTCTATTTTTAGGCTGATGGGAACCTGTCAGAAAGGAAGAGAACCACTCTGCTTTGTCATTCTAAAACTGGAATGTTCATCTCCATATATATCAGAGTTTTAATAAAAATACTTGACTTAGTCTTGCCTTGTCAGCATGTTCTTTGAGCGTATTGAAACAGGAGAGAGAGGAGGCTGCTGACTAGAGGTGTCTTGTCTTCTGAGAACAAAAAATTTCACTTAAATGCTGTTTAGAAAGGTTGCTTTGGGTGTTTTTTTATGGTTTTCCTATAACCTTCTTAACCAGACAATTTTTCTGTGCTTGCTTTAGGCCAAGGACAGGTTTCCAGATGTGGCTAGAGGAGAACAGAGCAAACATTTTGACAGATAATCCTGACCTGAACGAAGCAGAAGTAATAAAAGAAGGCATGAGTCGATTTAGAATGTTGACATCAGAGGAAAGGATGGTAGGAAAACATTCTCTAATTCTGAGGGTTTGATAATTCCCTCCACATACACTGAATCCTTTGGTTATTTTCAGTGAGGAATTCTTTCTTTAAATTCCATAGTTCTCCATTTTTATGGGTGCCATGATCTGTGCCATGTACTTCATGAAAATATGAATTGAATAATAAATAATATCAGCAAGTAGCTTTTCCAAAGTGGGGCTTGTGAGAGAAACATAATCAGTGAAGAAATAACAAAAGAGAAGGGGATTTTAAAGTCACATAGCCAGGCTTAATTCACTGGGCCTTAAATTTGTTCTAATTTAACTTGTTGGGCCTTTGGGGGTTTCTTTTTTGTCCAGAAGGACACTTAAAAGCTTCAATTTCATATTCAAATGAAATACAGTTGTGAAGGGAAAAAGGAGAGTGAGGAAATTCATCCTAACTTAATCCTCATTAGTTCTTAACAGGAATTATTTCAGTGCCTTAAAATCAGAGAAAAGAGGTGTAAAGTGGTGAATTTAGTGGCCTCATTTGTAGTTTTCTGTTCTCCTTCAAAGGTGTGGACTGAGAAAGCCAAAGGAGGAGCAGTTAATGGTTTGGCAGAAGACAAAAAGCGCAAGCGTCCCACGGCTGATGGAGAGGAAGTGGAAAAGAACCAGGAGCAAAAATCCGAGGACACAAATGTAGCCAAAAAATCCAAGCCTTTGGATCAGCCCCCAAATGTCAGGTTGTCAGCTTTTGCCTTCAAGCAGAGCTAAGTGACGTGGTGCCTCCTCAGTGCCTGTGTTCTGTGTCCCTCTGTGTGGAGGAAGGGGCTGCCTTGCTGAGAGAGCACTGGCAAACAGAGAGGTTTGTGTGTTAGAAAGTGTTTTATTATCAGTTCTTGAGGGAAATGTTGGATCCACTCCCACAATTTACATGTTACTACTACAAAGCTTGCTAGTGAAGTTACCATTAATGTGCCTGTTCCCTGGAAGCACTGGAAGCACAATTCCAGGGTTGTGGAGCTGTGACACATGTTGTGTGCCTTGATACTTGTAATATTTGGTGCTAAATGCAGATTAATCATTCTGGGGAGCACAAACTGTGTGCAAAATCTGCCCTGTGCTTTTAGAGAGGCAAAGGAGTGGCTTTTAAACCATTGCTAATGCCTGAGAGAAAAGCACTCAAGGAAATGGGCATGAGGGGAAAAAATGTGAACACCAGCAACATGTTAAACTGCATTTTCAACATCTGTGGTGGTGGCAGAGAGCAGTTGGATACAGGCAGGGATAGAAAACCAGGGCAGAAGCTGAATTAGGAAGGTCAGGTGTGCAAATTCCACACTGTGCAAATGTGCTTTCCCAATCCATGCCTCAGCAGGGTCCAAAAGAACTTGAAAATGTCCTTTTTTATTTTCTGTAATGCTCTTTTTAAGAATAAAATGTGAATGTTGCCTTGTTTAAGGTGGTGGAGCCTCCTTTGCAGTTGGAATTGAAGTGAACAGACTCTGCCTCCAGCCCTAAGGCAGTCAGTCACATTTGCCCTGCTCTGGAGAAGGGCCCTGTGTCTGCTAAATGTATTCAAAGCAAACTCACATTTCAAAATGTTTTTTTTCTTAAAGATCAGTTAAAGTAATTTAACTCTTTAGCATAATTCCTGAGTCTGAAGAGTTCTCAGGTTTTTTACCCCCCTGGGTTTGCACATCCTTCCCTTCCTTTTTCTTTCCATTCCTCTTCAGTCACAGGTTGCCCAGAGAAGCTGTGGCTGCCCCTGAACCCCTGGAAGTGTCCAAGACCAGGTTGGATGGGGCTTGGAGCAACCTGGTCTAGTGGAAGGTGTCCCTGCCCATGGCAGGGGATGGCACTTGGTGGCCTTTAAAGGTCCCTTCCAACCCAAACCATTCCATGACTATTGCTGAAAATACATCAGTTGGACTTGAGGATCTTAAAGGTCTTTTCCAACCTACATGATTCTTTGATTCTATGAAAGGCAAGTGACTCCCCATTAAAAACACATTTTTAACATTGAAATCTGTGGATTCAGTTTGATTTCAGTAAAAGCCATTAAATTTTAGCATTAGAGGGGTTTTATTTAACTTTTTAAGCAATTGCTGCAGGTCACTTTGGAGAAAGCTCCTGTTTTTAACATATGTGAAAAAAAAGAGGTGGTCATGATGTCAACCAGGGTTTGTAAATACAAATAGTGAAAGTACTGGAGCCCTTTCAATTTAAATGCTTTAGTCATTCACAGTTCTTGTCTATAATTACACATTTTATTTGTTTAAACTGCTGGTAGACAGCAAATAATAATCAAAGTAATAATTAATTTTCTGCACTGACATAATGCAGGAAGCTCAGACTAGCAGCACAATATAGTGATTTTTCTACATTCTTTGGGAAGAAATTCTTCTATCAGAGACTGGGATTTGCTTGTAGTCAGTCAAACCTATTTCCACAGTTGGGTGTATTGGGGAAGAATAGGATTGCAGTGGTAATTAAAACATCCTGATAGAGAAATCAAGGGGCTGGGTGAACTCTAATGTTTTCTTTCTCCTAGACCAGGTTGTTCTGTGGGTGAGCTGAGCATCTTGACTATGGTGCTGGGAGATATTCCAGGTGATTCTTTTCACTCACATGCACAGAATCCATGCCAGGAGCCCTTTCTACAGCCCTGAGAGGAGAAGGAATGTTGGAAGGGACCAAATCCAACAACCCTGCCACGGGTAGGGAAACCTTCCAGTACATGTAGGGAGGTATCCACTGCTGCAGTGGTCCCACAGGGCATCCAAAGTCCTCTTGGCTCCTGCTGGAGGGAGGAACCAGCCAAAGTAAACTTCCAGGCCAGGGGGATGTTTGCAGTCCTGTAGCTCCTCTGAACAAACACACCAAAGGTCTTTTTAAAAGGAGGGGCTCCTGGATTTGGTGGGTGGTTTCATGGAAATCCCTGGGGATATTGGGCACCATCCTGCTTTCCATGTGCTTTTCCTCGTGGCATGACAGTTTTCTCTGTGTAATGTTTGTGGGTTTTGTCAGACCCAATGTCCACAGCCCTGGGGTCACAGTCTGCATCTCACTGACACCCCCAAGGCTGTTCCCAGCATCAGATTTGGAGTTTTGCAGTGGAGCTGCATGACTGTGCTGAAATCATGGAATTTTTAAGGTTGGAAACGACCTCTAAGATCATCAACCCATGTCCCCAAGTGACCCATGTACATTTTTTTTCCAATCCCTCCAGGAATAGGACACCACCACTACCCTGGGCAGTCTGTTCCAATGCCTGACCACTCTTTCAGTGGAAAAATTTTCCCAAAATCCAATCTAAACCTACCGTGGTGCAACTTGAGGCTGTTCCCTCTTGTCCTGTCCCTGTTCCCTGGGAGCAGAACCGGATCCCCCTGGCTCCCCCCTCCTGTCAGGGAGTTGTAGAGAGGGAAAAGGTCCCCCCTGAGCCTCCTTTTTTCCAGGCTGAGCCCCCCAGCTCCTCGTAGGATTTGTTCCCTGGTGATTGCTGTCCATAGCAATAAAACAAACAGCAAATGGGCTGTGGAGATCATGGAAGTGACTCTCCAGCTGCTTCAATGCTGGGAGGATCATCTCCCATGAGGCTGCTGTTGTATTTCTATCATCAAAGATGGGTTTTGCTCTATTACACAGCTCCAGGCAGAGCTACAAATACATCCTCCCTCACCTGGAGCCTTTGGGGAGCTGTGCTGAGCCAGCCGGGAACAGGGTGTGCTCATCCAGCAACAGCCCCGGCAGGACAGAGCCCAGGATAGATCCTCATCTGAGTGGAAATGAAATGCCAGAGCAGAAGTGAACAGAAAATGTGGAATGGATTTTCAAGTGAGAACAGTTAAATCTCTACTAGCTGGTTTTGATCTGTTTGTTCAGGGAGGGGGGGTTTAATGTCTGGGATTTTTTTAATAATTCAGTGAAATTTCACTAACTCTTCAGAAATGCTCAGTTTCTAGCCTGAATTTTCCACATTTCTGCTGGAGAACCAGGTATTTTAGAAGAGTCAGCCTGGAAACTCTGCCAATGAACCTGCCTGATGTTGGTTGTTCCTACGGAGCTTGGCACACCAGAGAGGGAGGATTGCACTGGATAAATATCCAGTCTTTGGGTTGGATTTGAAAGGGTCCAACTATTGACCTACCTGTTCCTGAGTCTGTTTCATTTCATCATTTGGCCTTAAAAATCCCTTTGCATGCATTTTTGCTGTAGAAGAGTGTCATGCTTTAAAAGTAGTGTATGAAAACCAACAGCAGCTGATGGGATCTGCAAAGGAGAACAATCCTGAATATTTCTGCCTGTGGCATTTTGTCCATTTGCCACCTCTGTTGCTGCTGTTGGTTCCATATCTCCCCCAAAGCTGATCCTTGCTGGAAAGGTGCAGCTAGGACCCAACAAAAAGGGCCTCAAATGATGGATAGTCTGTTAGCAAACTTGGACTTCTGAGGCAGTGCCAGATCTGCAGGAAGCTCAGCATTTATTCAGAACGAGAACATTTGTGCTACAAATAAACTAAGGGATATTTTCTTTGGTGTTCCTGGCATTTGCTCCATAATATAACTTTGCTATGAAGGAAAACAACTCCAGCCAATAAAACCAACACGAAAAGCCTTGTTTGCCTTTGGAGCATCGTGTTGTCATGCCAGGCATGAGCTAAGGAGGAGGATAACAGGAATGCTGTGGGAGGAAAGCGCTCTCCCTGTGGTCTTTCATTTTGGTTTGAGTCAGAAGGGACCTTAAAGACCACCTCATTCCACCCCCCTGCCATGGGACACCTTCCACCAGACCTGGTTACTCCAAGCCACACCCAGCCTGGCCTTGAACACTTCCAGGGGTATTTTGCCTACCCTCCCTGTTGTTTTTTTTAGGGATGTGTAACACCAAATCCTGACCAAGAGATCTTGCTGCCCTTTGCATGCCATGAATCCATGTCCACTAATGCTATTTGGGATTTGGAGAGTTTTCTTTGGCTGTGCTTTCAGTCTCAGTGACAAGCAGCCCCTGGCAAGGATGCTGATGTGTGTGAGAGATGTTTTCCAGGAAATGGTGTCAATCCAGTTGCTGCCTTTCACAACAGTGGTTTTAACTTGGTTTGGTGTGTTTCAGGTAGGGGTCAGATTAACAGGTCTGTTTGCAGCACCACATCCAACAACTTTATCCCAAGTGTTTGGCACTGGAGTGTGACAGCAAGTGTTTTGGGGCAATGCAACTCTAATTAAGACACTCATCTCCATCAGGGAAGAAAGGTGATTCCTCTTGGCTTCTGGGGATGTCCTGTGTCTCCATTTTCCACAGCAAACCTGGTCCTTCCTTGGGATGCCTCTCCTGATGTTGGTTAGGAAGGTGTCAGTTCTCCAGTGCCCCTCACTGAGGATTTACATCCACCTAAAGCCAAGTTCCCATGGCCTGCTTGGAATGGCATTCCCTGATTAGAATATTCATAGCTGTTGGTTTTAACTTCTCCCTTTGTTGCTGCAGGGGTGAGCAGTGCCATCAGACTCAAAGAGCTGCTCTACAAACCTGGTGTAAGTCACCTTCCTGGATGTAGTGCTCTGTCCCTGGCCTCTGCCATTGTCACCAGCTCTGATGGTGGCAGCTTGAGCATTCCATCTGGAAGAGTTTCTTCCCTTGTATAGGCAGTTAAAGAAAGTTGATACTAATGGGGAATGGGTTTGGGTTTAATGGTCAGACTTGATAATCCTAAAGGTCTTTTCCAATGATCCTGTGGAGTGGGAGAGTCAAGTTGGATCCATCAGTCTTGGATTCCTGGGATGGAGTTGGGCAAAAGAGAGATTGTGTTTGGGCCAGTTTTCCCCTCTCAGATGTCTTATGGCTGTGAAATGCACCTCGGCTTCCAACTGTGATGGTCATGGTGTGACTCAGTTTGGTGGTGCTGGCTGCCTGCTCCAAGGAGAAGACAAGAGCAGTGAGAGCTGCCTGTGAGCAGGTTGGGTTTCTCATGGAATTCTTTGATGGAGAACAGCAGACCTGACACCTCCTTCATCCTGAGTGACACTAAGTGTGCTCAGCTCGACGCTGCCACCCAAATTTAATAGCAAATAATTTACTTCAAGGCAGGCAAAACACAAATACCGACCCAGGCTGTGAAAAGAGCCACTTGATGCTGACTCAATTGGACAGAAATGGCAGGGGAAATTTGCAGGAAGAGTTTTAAGCCATGTGTTGCCAGGGAACAGTTCAGCCTACAAATCACATTATCGATATCTCGGGGTGATAGCGGTGAGAAGCAATCGAGGGGAGCGATGCAGGGACACGGCTGCTCTTCCCACCCACCTGGTGTCTGAATCCAGAGCTGCCCTTGGATTAGGAACAGAATGGGGGGACCTAAATATCACCCTGGTCGATGCTGGAAATGGGATGCAGGTCCATGAGAGCCTGGAGACTTGTGCTGTGTGTCTGCTTTTGCATTCTTAAAAGCATAAATATGAATTCACCTCCTACAGCCTCCCCAGGCCAATCCATCTGAAGTTTTCCAAATTTCTGGGAACAAAGGCTGGAGGAGCCCTTGCTCTGTGAAGACATTAAAGGAAAGCTGGGTTCAGTTCCACTTTCATCCCTAAAACATGAGACCTCACCGAGGGAGCTAAAATGCAGATCCCACCTGCAGAAAACCCCTCAGACCCCAGGGATCCTCTGTCCTCGTGGTGCAACAAATCCTTCCCTACGAGATTAGTATTTTAGGAGCCTGTAATCAATTTGGCTGGTTATTCTGGGTAATAGAATTAAATTGCCCGTGATTCACTCTTTCAACTGACGCACTGTGATTCCAGGCACTGATAAATCTCCGGCTGTGTTTGCAGGGCACGGGAAGGATGTCCGTAGGCTGTGCCAGTGCCATCCATCTCCACTCTGGGCTCAGCTGTTATTTGAGGATCACGTTCAGGCCACGTCCTGCCTTCATGTTAATAGCAGGATGGATCTATCTGCATTGCTCCTCTGCTGCCTGAGC
The DNA here is from genome assembly GCA_035583185.1 of Anabacerthia variegaticeps. Classification (NCBI taxonomy): domain Eukaryota; kingdom Metazoa; phylum Chordata; class Aves; order Passeriformes; family Furnariidae; genus Anabacerthia; species Anabacerthia variegaticeps. Next base: position 60,619,704 of record JAWWEW010000165.1, read on the forward strand.
TGTTAATGGCACGCTGGGTCGGCACAGATGGCTTGAGAAGGTGCAATTCCTCATCTCTAACTTCACGCTCTGAGGCCGGTCCTAAACGATCCCATTTGGTAATCAATGGAGGGAAAATAGGTGGCTTCGGTGCATGATTGGTATTTATTGAGACAGCCTTTCAGCAGCTGTCAGTGCAGAAATTCCCCTTGAAACACACTTTAGATGGCTTCATTCGTCCCAGTGAAGGCTGCCCAGGGTCTCTTCATCCTCAGCCAGCTTGGCATGGTGAGTTTTCTTTCAGGAGCCCACTCTTCACATCCCAAGGAGCATCTTGGGCTCTCAGGGAATGATGCTTCAGTCCTTCCCAGTCAGGTCCCACTCAATGTCACCAAATCTGCAAGGAAGCTCAACTGACTAAAAGAGGTCAAGGAGCTGGTGCTTGGACTCAAACCCTGTTTGATATTTTCCCTATTTCCAAGGATGAGAGAGGCCTCTGATGGGTTTTCCCATGGGCCACACAGGTGTGTGCCCTCGCCTTGGCACCCAGTGGCATCCCCTGCTCTCACAGGGACACCCTGGTGCCCTCCAGCTGGTGTACAGGGCTCTCACCTCCTCCAGACCTCATTCTAGATCTGCCAACAATTAAAGTTACACTCTCAGGGCTTTTTGGACTCCCTGTTTTGTTGATCTTTAAGAATGCCTTGTCTTTGAACAGAGAAAACAACCCTCAAACTCTGAGCGATCACAGGAAAGGGAAACAGGGCACATTCCCTCTAGGGAAGGGTCTGGAGCATCAGGCTGATGAGGAATGGCTGAGGGACCTGGGGGGCTCAGGGGGGACTTTCTTACTCTCTGGGAGAGTCGGGAGGGGTCAGGCTCTGCTCCCAGGAACAAGGGACAGGAGAAGAGGGAATGGCCTCAAGTTGTATCAGGAGAGGTTTAGATTGGATATTAGGGAAAATTTCCTCACTGAAAGGGTGGTCAGGCATTGGAACAGCCTGCCCAGGGCAGTGGTGGATTCACCATCCCTGAAAGTGTTCAAAAAACATGTGGATGTGGCACTTGGGGACACAGGTTGGTGATGGGCTGGGCAGTGCTGGGTTAATGGTTGGGCTTGATGATCATAGAGGTAATTTCCAATCTTCATTATTTTATGATTCTCCTTTTTATACCCTCAATTTCTCTTTTTAATTTTTTCTTAATATATTCAGAAATAGCCAAGAAAAATTTATTTGAGAAGGCTTAATGAGAACATGGGGTGTAATGAATGGGGAACTATCAATAAAATTTCATAATAAGGTACTTTAAAAAAAAAAAAGGCCAAGCATTAGTGTTTCAGCTGATGTGGTGTGTTTCAGAAGGAGAGGGCTTCACCATGGCTGGACATTGGGCTGTGTCACACCCTGACACACACCTTAATTACCTGAATTTAATAATTCCATGTTGACAAATGCTGCTGCTGGCTCCCGAGTGTGCAACCTGTGCCCAAACACTCCCAGAAAACGTGGTTTTCTGCACAGCCATATAGTGAGCACGCTGGAAAATAAGCTGCAAACTGCCCTGCTCACCCCATAAATAGGAGGGCAATTACAACCAGCTCCTACAGCTGCTGAGTTCAGGCTGTTACAGAGCCTGGGCTGACTCCGGAGGGAGCTTATCCTCTTCTTTTCCCAGAAAATAGAGAGAGCAAAGACTAGGGAGTGCCAAGATACTTAGATGCCCTTTGCTAACCCCTCTTCTGTATGGATGATTAGCTCTCAGTGTTTGTATCTCCCAGAAATCTCCCCAGCCCTCTGGACTGTGTCAGCTCGCTGTGGACCCGAATGGAAGCAGAAGTCGTTCAGCACAAGCACATGAATGTTTTCAGTACGGGAGCTCATCTAGTTCACAGGGAGGATTTGGACATCATCAGAGGACTGTGAAACGATGTGAGGTACCCCTGGGTGTCTGGGGAGAAATAGGGATGCAGTTCAGGGCTCAAAATCCTCTCGTAGAGCAGTTTCTGTTCCCAATTGGAGCCTGGGGCAATAAAACCGAGTAAAGCCTGGCTGGCTGCAGGCCAGTGCCAGCCCCTGGATTTCACCTGAGTCATCCTGACTCTTCTGCTAAAACCTGTGATCAGAAACCAAATGATAAGTGTGGAGCATGTTACAGCTACCAGGGTGTTTTTTTCTTTTATTTTTCTTTTATTTTGCTTGTCTTACACGCAGCTCTAGTGTCAGGAGTAAAGCCAGTGAGTCACACTCCACACCCCACCCTCCCACAGCTCCTTCCCTTCCTTATCTCCCCAGCAATTTACCATTTCCTAGGCACAAGGGGGGGGAGAATTTGTCCCTGCTGCCTTATGGACTGTGTGAAAAGAGAGGGCTTTGTGGCTCCTTTAGCATCTCAGCCATTTATTTTGATAGCTAGAAAATATCCAGAAAATATTAATCCCCTGGCTTGTGCTTGGGATGGTGGGTGATGGAGCGTTCCTCTACGCTCAGCTAAACCTTTAGACTGAGTTTCTAGCTCATAAAATCCCGGAATGGCTCCAGCTGGAGGGGACCTGTGTTCCAAACATCTGCCCCAGCATTTATTTGTTCCCCAACACTTAAACACAAAGTAGGGCTGGGGCAGAATGGGCTGTTGGCAAAGATGAGCTGTGTTCTGTCTGCTGGATTTGCCCCAGAAGTGCCTGGAGGATGCAGGATGCTAAAACCATCTTTTGGGGTTGTATCACAACTGGATCCCCACAGAAACCCCAAAATATTTGGTCTTGGTCATCAGAGGTGGCACATTTTCAGAATATGAAAACATTGGGACACAGCAGCCCTGCAGCAGGAAGGTGCCTGCAAAGGTCAGGGGTTTGAAGGGAGGGAAGCCCAGCCGGGATGAGGTGGGGGGAATGGTCATGAAGAAGGGCCAGTCTACTCCTGGGATCATTCTGGTGGCTGCATCCTGACACTGGTGACCCACAGCCTCTCAGAACGGTGATGGTGGGATTGCACCAGTGCCAGGAAGTGACTGGGCAGGATGTGCCATCATCACCCTGGTGGGAAAAGACCGGGATCGAGGAGTTTGAGGGGATGAAAAAATGGGGAACAATGCTGGGAGCTGCCATGCACGGCACAACCCCTCACCCCAGCTGGACCCTCCCCATCCATGCCCTTGCTGCTCACCCTGAGCTCCCCTCGGACTTTGCCTGCACTGGGGTCAGGGAAGGGAGCACCCTACAGTGGTTTGGGGCCAGCCCCTGTGCCCCCAGCACACACCTCAGCCCAGGGGATCCCCCCATGCCCCCAGCCGTCAACCTGAAGGATCCCCTGGCACCCCCATCCCGGGGTACCCCCCAGATCCCCCCATGACCCCCATCCCGAGGGATCCCCCCGTAAACCTCTGTACCCCCATCCCAGGGTATCCCCCTGGATGCCCCCATGACCCCCACCCCGGGGGATGTCCCCGTATCTCCTCACACCCCCATCCCGGGGTGCCACCCCACACGCCCATCCCGAGGGATGCCCCCATACTCCCCCCCCCACCCCGTCCCGTCCCGGGGGATGCCCCTGTACCCCCATCCCCGGGTACCCCCCCGTGCCCCCATCCCATGGGATGCCCCCGTATCCCCCTGTACCCCCCCCCCGGGGGATTCCCCCGGATGCCCCCATGACCCCCATCCCCGGGAATGCCCTTGTACCTCCCCCTACCCCCATCCCGGGGGATGTCCCGAGATGCCCCCCGCATCCCCTCGCACCCCAATCCCGGGAGATGCCCCCGTACTCCCCCATGACCCCTATCCCGGGGGATACCCCCATACCCCCTCACAGCCCCATCCCGGGGGATACCCCCTGCACGCCAATCCCGGGGGATGC
>JAWWEW010000165.1:60623584-60640959 GCA_035583185.1 Anabacerthia variegaticeps
CCTCCCGGGGGATGCCCCCATACCCCCCGCACCCCCATCCCGGGGGAGGCCCCCACGACCCCCATCCCGAGGGATGCCCCCACACCCCCCGCACCCCCTGTCCCCCCCGTACCCACGGGCTCACGCCAGCGCGGGTGACGCGGCGGTGGCGGCCGCCAATGGCCACGGCGCGGGCGGTATAAAGCGGGCTGCGGGGCCGGGACCGCCCGCACCGGGGACCGAGCCGTGCCGAGCCGAGCCGGGCCGGGGTCCGCAGGGTCCGGGGGTCCGCAGGGCGGCCCATGGAGGCGGCGCGGGGCTGCAATGGGTACCCGCGGCAGGAGCGGCCGCCGGCGGAGAGAGCCCGCATCCCCCCGGCCGGGGATGGGTGGCGGGGAGAGCGGCCCCGCAGCGAGGAGGACAACGAGCTGAGCCTGCCCGGGCTGGCCGCCGCATACACCTCCATCCTCAGCGCCCTCGGGGAGGACCCGCAGCGCCAGGGGCTGCTCAAGACGCCGTGGAGGGCGGCCACGGCCATGCAGTTCTTCACCAAGGGGTACCAGGAGACCATCGCGGGTAGGGAGCGCTCCCGGGACGGGACGGGACGGGACGGGACGGGACGGGGAGGGAGCTCCGGGGATGGAGCGTCCTGCGGGGTACCAGCCGAGGGGCTGCCCCTCCTGCCTCCGTTCGCACCGCCCGCCTGGTGCCCCTTGTCACCAAGTCAGCGATGTGTGTAAGAAACACCTCTGCCCTGCGGGCTCTCTGTCCCCTCCAGCCCCGGTTTGATCGGGTTTTGTTAAAATGGTGAAGTTCTCGTTCTGTCACAAACTCCCGTGCTTCTGGTTTGGGTGAGTCCGACCAAGGGCTTGTGCTTCTGCTTTCCCTCTTCTGCTGCGAACTTTTCAACCCCTGGTATAGAAACTTGTGGGTGGTGCCTTCCACCGTCCCCGGCCGAGCCAGGCTGGGTTTAGGTGGGGTGGGAATGTTCGTTTCTATTAGCAGACGTAAGTGGTGTGATTTGTCTCAGAAAAGGTCCTGCTCTGCCGATGCCTTAGTCAGGTGAGGTTTTTCAAAGGTGGCGGTGAAATCGAAGGAAGCGAGGTCAGGAGAAGGGAGATCAGAGAGGTCCCTGCCCCATCTCAGGGTCCCAGCACCAAATACAGGTGTGGAGATACCCCAGGTTCACATCCGTGCCCCGGGTGGGAGTCTCTGCTTGCTGACTGAGGGCAGGAGGAGACGGATTAGGTGGGATATGTTCTCTCCGTCGCCAAAAACTCCATAGTTGCTCTTGGTTCCAAAGCAGAGTAAATCCTGCTTGAGAATTTCGTTTCCATATCGCTGCTTTTCCTCTTCTCAGCCTCTTGGTGGTTATGGATTGTACCCAGTACAAACAATGAAAAAGGGCTTGGGAAGCTTGGGAGTTCCCCGTTCTCTTTATTACAGTAAAAGGCAGGTTGCTGAGTGTCAGGGATGCAAATCCAGTCAGCGAGGATCTGAGTGTTTAGGAGGGGGGAGCTGGTCGTGTTCTGCTCTCAGAGCACAGCACGGGGGTGCTGAGCCCGCCCCGGGGTGTTGGGGCTCAATGCCAAGGCTGAGCTGTGATCATGGGTGGCATCAGGGGCTCCTGCTGACACCCGACTCCCTTCCCGAGTGCTCTGTGCTTCACCTTGAAGGCTGCCTTTTGGGTTTGGTTTCTTTTTCACTTCTCGGCTGGTGGCTCTGATGAAATGAGATTACGTACAACTTCCAGCATTAACTTAGTCATGGCCAGCTCGTGCTCCTGTGCTGGTGGTGTGTCCTGACTTCCCCCTTCTGCCCTGGAAGCTGTTTTGCCTTTCAGATCAAACCAGGGTTTGGGTTCACGTCTGGAAACAGGCTCTGGGCTGCCATGGCCATCCTTGTCCCTCTCTTCCTTTAGTCCTGCTGCACGGTGTGTTTGAGACGAGGTTTCATCAGGGTTTCACAGAATCAGCCTTTGTCTACTGGGAGTAACTTTCCTCATTTTGCTGCTGTAAAACACAGGAGGTCTCTCAGCCATCCTGTCAGACTCCAGCAGAAGGAATTCTTTTAGGGACAGTTTGAGAATGAATTTCTGTGCTGAACGTGCATGAGGTTGAATTTCTGTGCTGAACTTGGATGAGGTTGAATTTCTGTGCTGAACCTGGATGAATTTGCTGCCCTTTCTTAAGTTCTCTCTTACTGTGCTGCCAGTTTTGTGATCACACATTACCTTTAGTTATTTCAAAAACACTTTTTCTGCTCCAGTGTGGATTCTCTGGGATCTCAGTGGTCTTCTTTAATCTCTCACATACATTTCATTAGGCAGAGTAGTTCTGGATACTCCCCTCCTCTGAATGGCCATACCTGCGAGAGAGCTCTATTATTTATATCCAAAAGTAGAAAATGTCACTGCTTTGTGCTCTGCTCTTGGACTGCTTTTTTTCTTTTCTATTTAGTAAATAATGTGAAGCTGTGATCCCAACATGCCTTCCTGTGTCAAGTGGGGAATCCTTTTCCGTTCTGGCTGCTCACCTCTTCTTGCAGGATGCTCAGCTTTCAGTTGTCCCACGCTTCCTAGCCAAACAGGAGGAAGAGCTGGAGCTGAAGGACAAGTCTACAGCAGCTAGCAAAGCAACTACTGGATGAGGAGTTGGTTGGGAGGGTCAATAGGGAAGTAAATTCTGCTTGGGAGAGTTTTAAATACCTCATGAAACCTAGAACCAGCAAGTGCAAAGTATTTTGGGCACAAGAATAGCTGCATCCCAATGTGCTGTTCCCTTGTTATGCTAACCCAGCTGTCTTTGTGGCCAGGTAATAAACTGGACCAGAAACTGGCTTCTAAAAGGAAAACCAAACTAAAATAGCCCAAACCTCCCCAAAAGACCCCCAAAACCCTGACAAGAAGCAGCCCTGACCTCTTGTTTTCTCAGGTTTATTTTGCAGTTTATTCAGCTCCTCGTGTGGATCTGCCTGGATAGGCAGAGGTTAAAGCAGCGATTTGCAGGGTGTGTGTTGAGGAGTGTTCCAAGTTTACAGGCAGAAGATAAGGGTCACTTAGAGTAGCTGCAAGATCCATCTTTCCATAAAGGGTTTCTCAGGTAAAGAGCTCCGTGGTGGTGGCTGTACAAACACATGGCCAGAGGCAAAGTGTGTTGCAAGAGGCACCCAGCTCACAAACCTTGCCAGGCTGTGGAGGTGCTGCCAGGAAGGAGTGACACAGGTGAGCAAGGGCAGTGAATGTTAGTGCAGCTAGAGGCTTTAAAATCAGCCTTCTGACCTCATCTGCTGGACTATCTGCCTTAGGGAGGCAGGAAATGGTGTTTTCTCCTTCCATAAAGGAACTCAGATAAAGATGTAATAGATACACATCCAGATTATGGACTCATTAAGGTAGGAAAAGATCTCTGAGTCCAACTGTTCCTCCGGCACTAGCCATGTCCCCACGTGCCACATCCACAAGGCTTTTAAACCCCTCTGGGGATGATGACTCCACCACTGCCCTGAGCAGCCTGTTCCAGTGTCTGACCACCCTTTCCATGAAGACATTTTCCCAATGTCCTGTCTAAACCCCTCCTAGTGCGACTTGAGGGCATTTCCTCTTGTCCTATCACTTGTTAAAAGGGAGCAGAGCCTGACTCCCCACCCTGGCTCCCCCCCTCCTGTCAGGGAGTTCCAGAGAGTGAGAAGGTTTCCCCCTGACCCTCCTCTCCTCCAGGCTGGGCCCCCCCAGCTGCTCCTTGTGCTCCAGACCCTTGCCCAGCTCCCCTGCCCTTCTGGAGACTGCAAAGTTGCAAGTGCACTGCCCCAGGTCTGCAGTGCTTGATTGAATCCTCACTGCTGTGTTATTGAAGAGCCCTGGACTGGATGGCCTTTAAGTGTCCCTTCCTGCCCAAACCCTTCTGTGATCCCTCTTTCTTACTGTGTGTCTGAGAACACAGTATGTTTGGAGTATGGTTCAATGTGCTGGTCATCTGATCTCCTTTTGTGGGTGTTGTCACTTTGCTCCCGTGACACCTGATTGTATTTTTATTTTTGTATTTCCCATAGCTTAACTTTGTAGTGTTGTAGGGAAGGCTGCATCTAAATTCTGTCCTTTCTCTCCATTCAGATTTCTGTGACTAGCAGAGAAGCTGATTCTGCTTTCCAGTTTCCACTGTGTGTGTATTTTCTTGGCTGGTTTTGATAGTGCAGAGCAACAGTGTTCCTGCTTCACCCCTTATTCATCTTTGCTATCTGTGTTCTGCAGCTGCTCAATATTGTGTGTCAGAGCCATTAGGAGAGTGTACTTGTTAAATATCTAAATCTGGCTCTTTCTGTTCATTCTAGGTTGTCATTTATTAATCCTGGCTTTACTCAAGGCCTCATCCTCCTTCTTTGACAGAATGTATTCAAATGTGTTGTTCTCACTTGTGTAGTATTAGTCATCACACTTTAATTGGAGTAGCAGGGATGCCTCTGGTGATTTCAAATAAAACCCACCTTGGGACCAGATTAAAAATACTGACAGTTCAGTACAGACACTTGGGCATGGATGTAGACTAACAGTGATTACAACAGAAACCTCTCAATATATTGGTAAGGATGGCATGGCAGAAAAGTTACCAAAAATCCTTTTCAATTCCATGCAGTGCTTCTGCATGAGCATCCAAGGGCATGTTTTCCTTTCCAGGGTTAGATCTATCAGTTTCTTCCTTCTGGGAGTAAATTACATTTCCCAGTAGTGACCTGCCCTCTTGGTTAATGAAGGTTAATGAAGGTTAACAGCAGGACTGTGACAGATTTCTTATTGCTGGTTTGGGCAATCACCTGCCACACGAAGACCAAACCTTGAGGGATCCGTCTCCTTTTACTCAAGGCTTAATGTCTTACTCAGAGATGCTGTGGGTGAGTCCATATTTAAATCCCACAAAGGCACAAGTGTGTGCAACTGCAGCAAAGGAGTGAATAAATGGAAATTCAAGACAGCAGACAGCACAAACTTGGAACTGAAGCTGAAGACTTCAGCCCCAGCCTTGGGAAGCAGAGCTAAATGGTAAGTTACAAAAACTGTGTCAGTGTCAATGGTGAAAGGTGAACCATGAAGGAATTGGCTTGGATTGTACAATCCTGTAGGAAACATCAGGCAGAGGGTTTTTAACAGGCTGCCTGCATCTGCAGGGGGAAGTTAACTTGTTTTCATCCTCCATAAACACTCTTAAGCAAAACAGCATGTTCACTAGCAGAGCTGTCTCCCAGCCCTCACTCGTGTCAGCTCTCCAGCATGTTGGCAGGTTCAGCTGCCCTTTCAGCGTGTTTAACAGGCAAATGAAAATCAGAACTACTGGAAAGGGATAACTTTGCCTTCTGAACCTCTGTGCTTTGAAAGGCTGCATGTTGTTTGCCTGGAAGCTGAGTGACTCCACTGTGCAGCTTTTATTTTAAAGCAAAGAGTCAGTTAAGTCTTTTCCTCACTCATTTGCTCACATGCTCTTCCTATGTTGAAATAATCCAACCTCAGTATTCCTTTATCCATCTTGCCTGTGTGCATTTGGTATTTTTATACACAGCAGTGGTGTAAGCTGATGAATTTTTCCAGGCCTGCCTGGTGAGAGGTGCTGAGCGTGGCTGTGTCAGAACACACAGGCAGAGCCCTGAGCAAACAGGGCTGTTTGATCAGCAGCCCTGCCCTTTGCTGAGGCTGGTGAGGTGTATTCCTCCCTGGCATCGAGGTCCTGCAGGTTCACAGCACCACAGAAAGTGCTGAGCTGGAAGGATGCAACCTATTAACAACCTGTTACCCACTGAAACATCAGCATTATTGTGCTGTTTGTTTCTTGTAAACCAGAGCGTGGGAGACACGGGATTGTTCAGAGTAAAGTTTTTGGGGGTTTCTTTCCTCCTTTGCCTGCACATAAGTGAAGCCTACCATGCTGAAATGTGAATTAAATGCAGTGAAACTTCTGCTGGGAGCTGGGGCTTTCCAATCACCTCTCCTGCCTGTTCATGCTCAAGGAACACTAAGCACCTTTGGGGTTTTGTTGGGAATTTATTAAATGTTGTAACCTCTTGGATCTGAACTGTTACAGCCTTCTGATCTTTCCTGTTGCTCTTCCAGAGTGTTGTTTCACCTTCCCAGAATTTTCCCTTCAGTTTCAGAAAGTGTGGATAAAAGCAGCTTCTCTGACATGAGACCTTGAAATGGTTATTGAAATCCTGATACATTTTAATGAGCATCTCCATAACTCTCACCCATATTAATAAACCTCCTGGCAGAGGGCAACTTCTAAAACCTAATCTTAGTTTCATCTGTCTGCAATAGCTGATGTCTTATGAATAGACTCCAGTCTCTCCCTGCCACGTGGAAAGTGTCTTACAGGAAAATAAACAGATCTGTATAAATCATGGCCAGAATTAGCTGAATATCAATAATGCTTTTCCTCTTATCTTTGCTGCTATGAAATGTCCCTTAAATCACACATCTGCTTCCCCTCCCTTCTGGTAACTGAGGGATTAAGCTTTGCTTCTGAAGCCACTGTTCCTGTCTGGAGTTCAATGCCTGTTTGTAGCCCTTTGGTGATGAAATCTGAAACAGTAGCCATAAACCTGTAAATTCTCCTGATTGAGGTTTTCCTGGGTTCCTGTCAGGAAGGTGTGTTATGTCAAGGAAACCACACAGACCTCATTTAAGTTTCTCTGCAGCTTTTGAACTCTATTTCCTGTTTAAATAGTCATGTGGCATCTTAGGCTATGGCTCTTTGTAGAGCTCTTCAAGACCTCTTGAAGCAGACCACTCCTTTTCCTAGCACCCTGAAGTCATTAACTTTCTGCAGCAGTACAAACTCTTTATATTAATGTTTTTGTAGCCTGATCCTTTTTCTCTCTGTGCATGACAAATTCCTTGTACCTGTTTTATACTCAAAGGCTGCAATAGTTTTCCAGTTTCTTCTCTCCTTTCCCTAACTAATTGTACTTTCCCTAACTACAGTTACCTGTAGTGTCATCACATGAATAAATAAAAGGCAATTAGTTTTGACTCTGCATCTTACTGCTTCCCCAGCAGTAGCTGTAAGGTTTTTACAGCAATTTCCTTCCAGATTTCATCCTGACCCTGTAGGCTCTTGGTTTTCCTGCCACTCATTTTGCTGCTTTCCTGTGTCTCCTGCTGCCAGTTACATCTGTCTGCAGCTGGAGAGGAAACCCTTGAGGTTCTTCATGGAGATCAGAGGACAGTGAGGATGGCCTGGACTGGTGTATTGGGTACCAGGAGAACCTCGTGCCTTATTTCTCTGCCAGGATGGATGAGCTCAGGGAGCAATGTCAGGGAATTTCCAAGCCTGCCTTCGTGCTGTTGGCACTGAACAACCTGCAGGTTGACTCCTCTCTCAGGTGGAGCCTGAGGCAGCTGGAACACCATGGGCAGTGTTTTAACTCCTGGTGGGAACAACCTGCAGTGCTCCACTCCTCTGGCTTCCAGGCCCAGTGAAAAGGGAGCATGTCAAGTGCTGTGGAGCTGCTCCAGCGCTGCCATCCTTCATCCCCTTCACCCCCTGGGCTGTGTGCTGGGTGGGCTCTGGCTTCTTTGATTGCCAGAGGTGCTTTTGCTTTCCTGTGTCACATTAAAGCCATGCAAATAGTTTCTATAGCAACAGGTATCTTTGCTTAGCTCTGACGCAAAATCCTGAAAGGTCTTTCTCCTTCTGTCTTCATCCAATTCTGATATTTGTTTCTTTTATCAACCCTTTTTTTTTTCTTTTTTTTTTTTTTTTGTGAAGATGAAGGGCAAAAAATTAAGTCTGCTCTGTCTCAGGAGTTAACTTGCAGCACAGGTGACTGGCCAGTTTCTGAAGTTTCTGTAGCAGGGACTGAACTTTGTGCTGAAGGAATAATCTAGAGAGCACCCTGACTGTACAAAACGTGCACTCAAGCTAGTGGAGCAGGGTAGAATGAAAGAACAGGACAGGGGGCATGAATTTGTCACCAGCTTTGCTTCTGGCATGGTGAATCTGAGGCTGTTTCCCCCTTCTGTCCTTTCAGCTCTGTTAAACTCTCCAAACACGTGCTGCAGGATTCAGGCTGAGCTTGTCTGGGGACTCTTTGGTGCTGTTGCAAAAGGAAGGACTTAAAAAAAAAGAATGACAATAAGAGGCAGACAGAGTTACCTAAAATGATCCTGCCTCCCTGCCCTGGGTGTCTGAGTCTCTGCCAAAGAAGTCCCTCCTGTGTAATCACTGCAAACAACTGCTGCAGTGGGACATGGGTGGAAACAGCAGTGACAAGATGCTCTGCTGACTCTTCCCTTGTCAACACAGGGCTTGGATTCCACAGGGGAGGAGGAGGGATAGGCAGGCTCCCAGCTATGCTTGTTTTCAGGAGGAGTGAAGTGTGAGCAGGATGGGGGTGACTGGGGCTCTCTTAACACCAAGGCCATTTCCTAAGGTGGTGCCTTTCAGCCTCACATTTTGTTTTACCTCTGTGTCCTTGATCACCTGGCAGCTGGGGAGGGGTTATTGGAGGGGCTGCATGAAGCTGCATTTTAAATCCTTTGTGGGTCCTGCCCCCTCTTCTCAAGGAGTAACTTGTTTTGCTGACAAAATCCTGGCTGCAGACACCTCTGCAGGGGCTATGCAGCTGAGCAGGGATCATCTGTGACCTGCCTGCAACTTGCTGCTAGTATTCAATAAATCTGAGGTGCAAAAATGGCAAGACCAGTGTAAACAAGAGGCACGGGACAGCAATGTGGTTGCATTCTTGACACACAGATCTGTTTCCTTAGGCACACTGAGACTCCCGAGGCTGTGAGGGGGCATTGCTCACACTGCTGTGACTCTGGGCTGTGGTTTCAGGGGGGGTGTAAGAAAGTTGGATGCCCTTTGTGTTCCTGTTTGATTGTTTGAGCTGTTTGAAGGATGCATTTTGTTCCTGAAGTTGCCTGTGTGGTATTTCTCAGGTTACTTAAACCTCTCTTTGGCTGAGCTGTAAAAGAGGGCTAAGAGATGTCTCTCTGATACAACAGCCTTCCACTAACAGATTCTTTAGAGAAACTTTGTAAAGCTCTATTACTATATATTTTAGACATGAATGTGTGTATATGCATATACATGAGATGTCATGGCTGAAGCACCTCCTGCTGTAGCTCTGGCCTTGTGCTGTGTCACACATTACCACGACTCTTAATGAGACTTTGGCCATCTCTGGTTGTTCTGAACAATCTGCTTTGCTGACGTAAATCCCTATCTGCCATCGGGCTCTGATATGCTCCTGGCAACGCCGGTGTGAGCAGAGCTGGTGGTCTAATAACAGCAGCACTCACTCTGGAGATGCTTCGTGGGGCTCTTTGGATTTCATTTTAATAAAGCTGGGCGTAGGGGCAGGTTTTGTGAAGCCACTGTTTGCCTTTCTGCTGTAGAAATGGCACAGCTGCAGGAGGGGGCTGAGAACCCATGTGGCTGCTCTGTCTCCCCTTCCCTCTCCTCTGAGCCTGCTCTGTTCTGCACTCTCATTATCCCAGCCTGAAGTCGTAGTTAACACAACTGCATGATGCTCCCCAAAATCCTCTCCGGCGGTGTTTGGTGCAAACCAAACCCTGAAACTTGAAGAACAAAGCCATGTGCCTTTCCAGAGTTGCTTCCTGGCCTCTTCCATGCCCTCTGTTCCCGCTCCCTGAGCCCAGCCCGAGCCTGGTGGGCTCCAGCCTTGCTGCCCTGCAGCTTGGCCAGCCCTTCCCGGGAAGGAAGGTGCGTGGTGGTCGGCACATCTCGTGTGCCGTCTCCAGGGTTACCCGTGTGCTGCTGATAGCAGGCAGGAAATTAAACTGCTCCACGGTGACAGTGCCTTATCAGCAGCAGATGGTGGCCACGAGGTGGACGTGCCTGTGCGGGGCAGGCATCGAGGCAAGGAGAGCAGACACCACCATCAGAGAGGTGCTGAGCTCACTGTGTGGTGTTGGGCACTCCCTGGGTGCCCTGGTTCCCCTTCTGGCCATGGGTTCCTGCAAGGAACTCCAAGGAGTCGCTGGGGCTTCAAGCTAAGTGGTTTGCAGAGTCCTTAGTCCTCACCAGCCCATCTGTACAGCTGGTTTTCTTCTTGCAATTTGCTCTCTCTAACTTCTCTCATATACAGATTTTCTCTCTTGTGCTTTAGAACACTTGGTCTCTTCACTTGAGACCATTCTACTTTTAGGCTCTCTGAGCCCAGTCCAGTTACCTTTGATCTCCTGTAACCTGTGCCAGGGGTGCTTGGGGACTTGTCAGGAACTTGCTTAGTGTGGAAAACCAACTGAGGATCTGTTCTGCTGAGCTCTGAGACCAGCCAAGTGTCACGTTATACATTCCTTTTCTGTCTCTTCTTCCTTCTCTCTCTCTCTCTGTGGGTTTCTCCACCTTGATGTTCTGTTAGCCCTGAGGTGCAGAATTAGGCTGGAGTGTGCATGTGCCTGCCTGCTTTCAGCTCAGGCCAGCAAAGCTCTCCCCAGTCTGTGGGCACAGATCTGCCTCTGACCCTTGTGTGTGCCTAAAGAGCTGTACCTGGTGCACTTCAGGTTGAAATAAGAATATTTATTTGCATGCCAAGCCTCCTTGGAGATAGCAATGCTGGGGTTGAAGTGTTTGAAGAAACCACTGGGATGGCTTAACCTTTCTCCCACCTCAGGCTCAGCTTTGCTTGTGAACACACTAAAGGGACCCCGCTTTGAGATGTGCTCTCCTCCTCATCTTCGTCACCTCTAGTCTTAATTGTTCTTAAGATGTCAGTAATTCTGCCAGGACTAGCCTTGGTTTAACCTTTTCTCAAGCTATTACTTAAATAAAGCACTACAGGCTGCCGTGATGAAGCATAAGTGACTATATGCAAAACAAAACTTAGGATGTTATTCCTCATTTGCCTCCCATTTATCTTAGCCCTGAGAGAGCTGCCCCTTGCTACAAGCTGTCTCAGGAACCCACTGTGCTTGTACACTTATTTATTTATTCATTTTAATGCAAGTGTTTCATTTCAGATGTTCTGAATGATGCCATCTTCGACGAAGATCACGATGAGATGGTCATTGTGAAGGACATCGACATGTTCTCATTGTGTGAGCATCACCTCGTTCCATTTGTTGGAAAGGTAACTCTTCCTCTCAGAACAAACGTGGGAATGCACAGGGAGAGACCTGAAGTGCCTGGAAAAGATTTGGGAGCTGTAACTACAAAGCTTTTAAGGCCTTAAGTCTTTTTCTGCTCTGGGCTGTGGTTCTAGGAGTTAATCCCCAGAATATAAATAAGGAAGACCTCCTTAATGTGAGCTTTGTTTGAATTGAAGCTCCTGAAATGTAACTCTCAACCTTTCCTACTCTAAGTAATCTAATGGTTTCTGACATTTCGAATCAAAGCTCTTCTCCATGAAGCAGCAGCAAGCCTTGAGGGCAGACACCTTGATATTAAACCAGCTCACCCCACACACTGGCTCTGGCACGGATTTAGCTCCTGGCTCAGAGCTCTCTGATGCACATTAAGCTCTCAGACCTTCTGTGAGTGGAACAAACTCATTAGCAGCCCTGTCTTAATTACATGAGCCGAGTCAGGGAGAGGGTGGCCAAAACTGACTGGCAGGAGGAGGCTGCTTAATTTGGGACTCCCGTGGAAGGGGCTGGTGTTGGAATTGTGATGCTGACAGCTTTAAAAGGAAAATAAAGGTTCTCCAGGTGACCTCTGTAAATGTGATGGAGAGTTCTGGGTGGGCAGTTCCTGCTGCTCATCTCAGCCTCTTCACTCCCTTACCAGCACAGAAGGATGGAGCTCACTCTGGTCCATCTGTTACCATAAAGCACTCACAGGCCTGAGAGTGCTTGTGTTGTCTATAAAATTCACATGTTCCAGGCAAACTGCTTCCCAAAAATAAAATACCTGAGCAGAAACCAGTTGTTCTGGTTGAGTCAACTCGGTTCAATCTGCTTTGTTTCCTTACTGTTAATATTTTATACTGGAAAACAGGGTAACTTCTTTTTCTGTGCAAGCTTTGTGTCATGCCTGTTACTCTGTGTGTTCTCTCTGATACTCCTGTGGCAATGTGTGCATTATTTTTTACATCCAGCTCTTTAGCCTCTGTGGTTTGGACAAATCTCCTCCCAAAAACCAAATGGCTCCTGCTCAGTGACTTGCCCCAAAATAGTCTCAGCCTGATCATCCCCCTGCTGGGTGCCTCAAACAGGCTGCAAACACTGACCAACAGGGCTCGTGTTTGCAGTTCTATCTTAAAGGAAATCAAGGAATTCACAAAAATGGGAGGGATGGGACTCAGTGCTTGTTCCTAAGTCGTGTCTCTCACCTCGTCTGAGGTGTTTCATGTCTCTTCAGGTGCCAGTGGGTTGGTTTACCCAACAGAAGTGATAGGACTGAGCAAGTTATCCAGGGGTTTGGGTGCACTGTGGTACCTGCCTGCAAACCCACTGGGATTCAGTAGCCTGGGTGGCTTTCTGAAAATGAGGAGCTAAATGTCTTTTCCCCACCTTAATATCTCAGCACTTTTCTACTGAAGTCATTCCAATTTAGTGCAACTACATGTTCAGCAAATCCATATTATCATCAGTGATCTATGGCATTGCTAAAACAGGAAAAAGAAATTTAATCAGCAAGTGGCGCCTGATTTTGGGGGCAAAATACTTCTTTCCATCAGAACTTCCACTGGAAGTAAAGCACAGTCCCTCTTCTTTCCACTCCATAATCCATTTTGGGTGTTGAAGGGAAAGCATGTTTATTTTGGATGGACAGTGCTGTGCTGAGTGACAGCTGCCTTTTGTACCCAAATGTTGCAGTGCTCCAGAGCATTCCAGAGACCTGGAACATAAGCCTTGACTCTGGATGAGTTGGGATTTTGATCCCCCTTGGAAAACTCGCCTGTTCTTCTGCAGGGCACCGACCTCACCAGGCATTTCTTCTCTGCTAGCTCCAGTTTCCAGGCTTGCATGGTGGCTTGTTCCTCCCACAGGCTGAGACTTCTGGACTCTTCCAGGGGTAGTCCTGGGGCAAATGCACATCTCACTGTCTGTGCATGAGTTTCATACTCATTAAGAGTTTGGGTTTGCTTCTGTTCATGGTTGTTCTCCTCTACCTAGGTACACATTGGGTATCTTCCCAACAAACAAGTGCTTGGCCTCAGCAAACTTGCCAGGTAAGTGTTCCTGGAATGAAAGTGATGCTAATTTGTAAAAAGGATTCCAGGCTGTGCTAGCTGTGCTAATCCTCTTAACCTGGTCTCCCTCTAAATCTCAGCCCCCTTTGTGCCCTGGATTTGGATTTAGAGAGATAGGTCTGGGAGCTGGGTGTTAATTCACACCAGTGACTGTGCCAGTGTGGCCCTCCAGAGCTTTGGTGTCTGCAGGGGGAACTGAGGCAAAGAACAGGAGAATTTGGTCACGTGCAGAGACAGACCACAAAAAATAGTGGGGATCCCCAGCTATTTGCTACTTATGTGAGTGCTGACTGATAAGAGCAAAAATCCAAAGATTTCAAACTGTAAAGATTCATTTTATGGATATAAATTCAATCTGAAACTTTCATCTCTTAGCTGACTGTTCAGATAAATTTGGCATTTCTTTCTTTCACTGGGGACCTGCTGAGCACAGTGGGGTAGATTTTATAGATAAGGTTCAGCCTAAGAAACAAAACAATTGTAATACACTTGAGAAATCCGTTTGTTATGTAGAATAGCTTTTTTTTTTCCCTCAGCAAGTGCCCTTGGATCAGTTGTTGCACTAAATCTTGTTATGAAGTGACACTTTCTAGTTCTGATGAGAAGAGGATGGTGGATCCCTTCAATAAGCAGATTATTGAGGCCCAGAGTGGAAGGGTCTCTTGAGAAACAAGTCTAAAAACTTGGCTGTGGCTCAGACAGACCACATAGGTTTTGCTTATGCTTTCCCTGATAGCTCTGTTAATCCTGCTGTAGCTCCAATAACACTAATGAGAATTAGCCTTGTAAATCTGCATGCCTGCTGGGTTTTCTTAGCAGGCAAGAAACGTGGAGGATCTGACAGTAAAATGTTCTCCAGCGAGCCAGCTCTGCTCCGTGCTCTGCTTGCACAACAGGGAGGTGGGGTGGGAAGTGGAAGGGCCCTTGGAGGTCACAACTTGGCTCATTTAACCTCCTATTCCAGGGAGGCATCTCCATGTCCTCAGCAGGGCCTGTGGGAGTGGACTTTGCTCTGATTAAAAGGCTGAAATAGGCTGTTCAAGGTGTAAATCTCTTTCCTGTGGCTGTGCAGAACTCGAAATGGTCTGTTCTGAGCTCTCAGAGCAGCAGCTGGTGGGATGTGTCTGTGTGGCCATTTGTGGCTTGGTTTGTGTCTTGGCTGGATCTTCAAGTGGTGCAGGGTTTGGGGTTTTTTTTTTTGGAGCTGGATTTCTGAAGGAAACATCCTTCCTGAAGAGAGTGTCTCCAGCACGTGGCTTCATTTCTGCAGGGCTTGAAGGCAGGATTCAGGATCCCATTGGAAATGTGCAATTTCCAAGGGTTTGTGCTTGCTCTCAACTGCAGATGTAAAAGGGAGCTCAAAACTCCATTTAGCCTTTTTTGTTTGTTTGTTTGTTTTGTAATTCAAGTGGCAACATGGGGCTAGAATTGTACAACTTTACTACTGTTTATTTTCAGTGTAGAAACCTGCATTAATAGGTGCAACCCTGCATTTCTGCTTGAGAGGTTCAGTCTTGCCTCTTGCTCAGGTCAGGGTAAAACTCCCATGTAAAAGATTAGTTTCTTGTATAACCAAATGTTCTCAGTCCTCCCTTTGGAGTGCTTACCATGAGGAGGTTGGTGGGCCAAATGGTGCCTCCCTTTTGTGCCCTATATAATGCAACCAGTGTTCAGGCACAGATTTGTGAGGCTCTGGGTGCTCTGGGCCTAATCTTTCATAATAGGATTGGTCTAACATGGGGAGTTTCTGCACTTGTGGGTGACCTGTGTTCAGTAAACAAACATCTTTCTCTGGATTTTAAGCTCAGGCTCGAAACTGGTCTTGCAAAATGCCTGTTTTTCCATAAACATGCTCTTAGAACTTCTTATATGTGACACCAGGGCGAGAATACCCGAGCCATCAGCAAGGTTCCTATCCATACATTTAATCTAAATATTATGCTGCTTTGTTTAGAACACCCATAACACAACCACTTCATTGCTGGAGGGGAGTCTCTGCATTTAATTCTCTCTCCAAAACAGCAGGAGAGTGTCATTGTCAGGGATGTTTCTCCTAAGTGGTGCCTCAGGCTGCCAGCCAGTGTCTGCTTTTTGTCTGGGCTGACCAGATGGGTACCAAAGTTTGCTATAGCAACTCCTTTACGTGGCCACTTGATGTGTAATTAAGAATTTGAGGTTGGCATGAGCAGCCCGTGGAGTTACAGAGCAGTTCTATGAATTTCCTCAAACGTGTGGATTTTGGTACAGCATCAGTAAGTGATGGTTTTGTCCCTTGCACTGGCCACCAGATTTAAAGTAGTGCTGGAGGGGAGCATTAAGGTGATCCCTGCACTGAGAAGCAGAGGGTGGGGTGAGATGTGGGTGGAGAGTGTCTGTTTTAAATAAAACCCATTCTGTCTCATTGTTCTTAGTTAAATTTGTGGTCGAGCACAAGAATCCAAACCATGTCTTGCTTAATTTCAGAAGCCTCCTGGGAATCCCAGTGTTTTTGTCCCTAAAGCAGCATTTGGTGTAAATTGAAGCCCAAGGAGGTGTTCTAACCTCTGTCCAGGGATTAACTTTCAGGGGGTCTTTGGGCACAGATTCCCTCACAACTGTGTGATGCAGGTGGGTGGTGGATCAAGGAACTCCAAAGGATCAGCCAACAGATGGAGCTCAAAGGAGAAGTGACAGGTTTGCCCCTAAAATAGTCCCTGGGGCTGCAGGAGGAGGGAAACCTGTCACTAAACACAGGGATGTGCCAAGGGAAGTCCTTGAGGAATGCCAGCCTGGGGCTGGGCAGCAGCAGGAGCTTGCATGGCCTTCCAGGAAGGACAAGGAGCAGTACAGTGACAGTACTTCAAGTTAATTGTGAAGGTCAGGTGAGAATAACTATAACACTGTGATTTTCCTCTCTCCTGTAGGATTGTGGAAATATACAGCAGAAGATTACAAGGTAAGCATGGAATTTTGGGTTTGTCATGTGCACTCTCCTTTGAACCACCCCAGGGGACTGAGAATTGGAGCTGTGCAGGTTTGGGGGGAGGAAAATATGTGTTTCTCCCCTGTTATCATACTTAGCCCCTGCCCTTCCAGTGAAGGGAAACACCTGCCCATGGAAGTAGATGGAGACAGTCACTGATCCCAAGGATAAATGTGCTACAAGGTGGAGCTGCCAGGAATAACTAAACTAGCTGGATGTTGCTGGGGATGAACTCTCCTACTGAGATCTGGAGAGAAGCCTTCGGGAATTCTTGTCTGGGGCAATGAAACAAGAGCTGCCTTATCCCTGCTCACTGCCCCTGAGAAGGGCAGGAATTTTGGGATCCAAAGCCTTGGGCTGGGCTCAGCCTGCTCCCATTGTCCTGAGGTTAAATTTGGTCCATTCTAGGGGACAGACATCTTTGTGACCATGGGACTGGTGAATAGAGGCTGCTGGAGCTGCAGGAAGGAAAGCTTTGCAGGACAAAAGACTCTTAACTTGCTCATTTTTTATTCCCATTTCCTTTCCTTAAAAAGACAAATGGTCTGTGTGGGATAAATCATGCAGCAGTGAAGTTGGGAACTGAAACAAAACAGAGAGGCAAGAAAATCCAACTGCACAATAGGAAATGGAAGGGTTATTATATCAAATCCTGGCTATGCAATTCCTGCAAAGGTGGAATACAAAGTGACTCCCAATATAAACAAGCAAATAAAAGGTCTGTTTCAGGGTACAAAACATAAATAGGATGGACGGGGCTTGGAGCAACCTGGTCTGGTGTCCCTGCCCATGGTTTGGGGGTTGAAATGAGGTGGTCTTTAAGGTCCCTTCTGACCCAGATCATTCTGGGATTTTATGATTCTGAGCTCCCTGTTGTGTTTTCAGTGCAGGAACGCCTTACCAAGCAAATTGCAATCGCCATCACAGAAGCCTTACAGCCTGCAGGGGTCGGGGTGGTCGTGGAAGCCACGTGAGTTACTGCAGGGTGTTCTGTGGTCCTGTGTGATCCCAGATGAGTGTGATCCCAGCCCTGTGTGTGATCCCAGCCCTGTGTGATCCCACCTGTGTGTATGATCCCAGCCGTGCGTGTGATCCCAGCCGTGTGTGTGATCCCAGCCCTGTGTGATCCCAGTCCTGTGTGTGATCCCAGTCCTGTGTGTGATCCCAGCCCTGTGTGATCCCAGCCGTGTGTGTGATCCCAGCCGTGTGTGTGATCCCAGTCCTGTGTGTGATCCCAGTCCTGTGTGTGATCCCAGCACTGTGTGATCCCAGTCCTGTGTGTGAT
>JAWWEW010000165.1:60648108-60662349 GCA_035583185.1 Anabacerthia variegaticeps
AGGGATCCAGGAGCAGCCACAGCTTCTCTGGGCAACCTGTGCCAGGGCCTGCCCACCCTCCCAGGGAAGAATTCCTTTCTAACATCCCACCTAAATCTTTCTTCTTTTAGTTTAAACCCATTCCCCCTGTGTTTTGCCCCTCCAGACACCGCTCTGCCTGCACTGGGCTTTGGGTGAAGCCGTGGAGACACACAGAGCTCTGTGGATATGGGGTGTCCATGCTGATCCCATCCCTTCACCCACACGGACCCCCTGCCCCGTGTGAGTGATGCCACAGATCCCAGGGGTTTATGAAATTAAATATTAAAAGCAGCTCCTGGAGGTCTCAGTGATGCTGCTGAGCCTCCGGAAGAGTTCACTCCCTGGAAGAGCTGCCCCAGAGCTGGGAGCTTCTCCATCAGGAGCTCCCCAAAGCCTCGGGATGCCCCAGCTCTGGGAATTGTCCTCCCTGGGGACCGTGTGGCATCCCTTGCTGCTCAGGAGGAGGTGGCAGAGGTGAGGTGGTCACACTGCCGCCAGCCCAGGGCTCCCAGGAGCAGCAGGCTGTGTGTCCTGGGAGCAGCTCCCTGGCTGGCAGGGATCACCCCCAGTATCAATCCAGCCTCTCCAGCGCAGCCACAGCCAAAAGACACGGGGAGTTAATTATCCCCTGAACTCGAGGAGCTCTGCTGGCAAAGCCCTCTGTGTCTTGATTAACATCTTTGCTGCAGTGGGGAATCCCTGCCTGTGCGGCCCAAGGGTTGTTCCCTGGGATCTTCCCCTCCTTGTTAAATGTGAGACACTTGTGCCCACCCTGGGAGCCAGGGGTCGTGGCCAAAGGCACGGGGGCATCCCTTTGGAGGGGACACCCCTTTGGAGGGGACACCTGGTTGGCCCCAGGGCTGGGGCTGCCTCTACACCACCCTTTGGAATAGGCAGACATGGAAAAGACCCTGTTAACAAGACACTGGGGGGTTGTGCAGCTCCTGCTGGGGACACTGCTGGGACCACCACAGCCCAGCAGCTGCCAACAGTAGCCACCAGCCCCTGGCTTTGCTCCCAGCTGCCTCTGTGGGGTGGGAAAAGGGGAGCCCGACACCCCAGGTCTGGACGGGGCTCAGGTGTGGTGTGATCCGGGTGCACCAGTTGGGAAAGCCTTTAGTATCCTGAATGGATTCATCCAACACCTCCTGGTCTCATTGAAATGACTTTTTTCCTTTCGATTTTAGTTTTTTTAAGCCTCTTTCTGGTTCATCTGCCAGTGGGACCCACAGACTCCCCCTAACTACACAGCTGGGACTTTCCTTGGAGCCTTTTCAGCCTCTCCAGCTCCAGTTTTCCATCCCAGGGCTTTTTTCCTTTCCCTCTTCATTCTCTGTTAGTGCAACAAACCCGTGCTGTGAGACCCAGACAGAGCTGGAAAGGCAAACTGTGTGGAAGGAAATGGCCTTTCTCTGGGATTTGGGTAATGCTTGTCTGAGCCGTGTCAGGAGGCTGATTCCTGATGTGGGTGCTGTCCTGGGCAGGGAAATCCAAGTGGGGCTGAATGCCATGGCAAATATTTCCCTCCTGGGGTGGCCCTGCCCAGGATGCTCAGGAGCATCCTAAATAGAAGGAGCTTGAGGACATGGTTTGGAGTGCTTGGCCTCCTCAGCACTTGGGGATCTCACCAGGAACCTCTTCCCAGGAGGAACAGGGGATAAAGCCTTCAAACAAGGTAAAGAAGCCCTGTGTTTCCAAGTTCTGCTCCTCGTGGGGGACAGGAGCTCTCCCTGATGCCTGTGGAAGGACAGCCAGCAGGGACCAGGACACCCAGGAGGTGTCTGGAGGCCCCTGGTGTTGTGGAGGGACAGGGACAGGAGTGCAGGAATGGCCAGGGTGACGATTCAGAGCTGGGACTGGCCAAGAAGAGCCTGCAGGGCAGGGCTTGGTCAGCCTGGAGGAGTGGAGGCCAAGTCTGAGAAAACATGACAAAAGCAGGGATGGAAGCCACAGTCCTGTCCTCAGCACCTCCCACGGCTGAGTCTCTGCTCCGACTGCCCTTCCCCATCCAATCCAGCCCAAGGAGCTCTGAGATGTGCAGAATAATATTTTAAACCCAGAATAAACCCAACTTTATAATCCCACCCTAAACATCTCCATGCACACGCTGAGGCCAAGCCAGCTCCTCTGTGTTCCCCCAGAGCTGCTCCAGCCCCAATCCCTGCCCATTTCAAAGGAAAATCCTGTATCTAAACAGCTCCCTGGGCGTGGGCATCCCAAAGGGATGAGGAATGCCAGGGATTTGGAAGCCCCACCACGGGTTTATATAAAGATACGGAACCCCCTGTGGAACTGCACAGCTCCTCCCTCTCACCCACGGCCTGAGCACGTATTTCATCCCGTTTTTTTTGGTTCAAGAGCCTGCCAAAAAAGAGGATAAATAAGGAGGCGCCACACCCCAGTGTTACAAAACCTTGTATTAATCATCTCCCTTCACTTTCAATATCCCGCGGGTATGAAATATAGCCATGGTTCCAAGTTACATGGGAGGAAATGAGTAATAAATACATCGGAGCAAGTGGAAATCACGAGGGTGTTTCACTGGGAACAACATTGGAAAACTGTACACTTGCAAAGACCGGCATCTCCAAACATTAGTATTTCTTTATATCGGGAAGCTTTTACATGTAACAAACATGCTATTGCCATATATGACCGAAAAAAAAAAAAAAGGAATTAAAATTTAAAAAATAGGCATTGCTCGGCAACATTAACTAGGCAAAAATAGTTCTTTGTGCACTAACTTTGTACAGAAAAACCAGGACGAAAGGCATGCATGGACAAGGAAAGGCTGCCCGGGAACGGCATGCAACAGAAGAGAGGTCAAAGCTCTTTAAAGTCAGCTTACAATAGGCATAAATACATCAGGGTTATATATATTAATAAGGGAGGAAGTATTCTGTTTAACATTATTAACATTCCTGTTTTTTAATGTATTTTTCTTTTTTTTTTTTCTTCCTATTCCTCCCAGAGGAATACACATTCACCTTTAAGTAAAGATAAAGGAATACAAAAAATAAAACTCACTTTGCAAACTCTGATGACTCGTATAAAATCAACTTTAGTGTTATCGTCGCTGTGTGCAAATTATAGACGTCTGCGGGACCCACTTTCCATCAGGCACATTCCGCAAGCCAAACCTGGGGCGCAGCCACACCCCGACATGGAGAAAGGTGACAACAGAAATTGTTTCCCTAAGTGCTGACCCACGGCAATCACAGTTTTGGGGTTTCCTGCTGGGCGCTGGCCGGGCTTGACCTCCCTGCCCAGCTCCCGACCCCTCCGAGGGTCCCGAGGAGCGGAGGGGGCGCAGGGAAAGCCCCTCTCCAGCCCAGCCGAGCTCGGGGCTTGTCCCTGGGGAGGGGGACACCCCTGGAAGGGACGGGGGTCGTTCCCCGTGGGAGCATCCGCCGGACCCAAGGCCACTTGGGTGCTGAGCTGGCCGGGGACGGCCCATGGGAACAGCACCAGGAGAAGGTCCCCGGCGGGGCTGGGGGGGCCGGGGGTGGCTCTGGGGGAGCAGCGGGGTCTGGGGGGACATTCCCACGCCCGTGGGGTGGGGACAGTCGCAGTGGGGTGAGCGGGGGATACAAAAAAGAAAGGCACTGCCGCTTTATTACTGAATATTTGACTTCACAGCCTCACTCATGCAACTGTTGGGGCTTCTTTTTTGTGTTTTCTTTTTTTTTTTTTTCTTTTTTTTTTCCCTTTTTTCTTTCTATAAATAATTTTTATTTCTTTTCCCTTTAAGCTTCTTTCCCTGGAACTTCCCGAACGCAACTGAAGCCACTTTTTTTTTGTTGTTTTTACTTAACAAAAGAAACAAAACAAGAAACAGCAAACACAACTAAGTCGTTATTAACCTCTACACTGTCAATGGAAAATAAGCTTTTTTTTCCTCTCTTTTTTTTTAACAACAAAACGAAAAAACAGTTGAATTATTTGGTGGTTGTTAATAACAGACATCATCATGGTTCCCAGCCATAGCAAGTTAATAGGTAATATATCCAAAATAATCTCTCTGAACAATCAGAAAACCTCCGTGTCCACAGTCAGCGAAGGAATAAATAGAATTTCAGCTCTGTAAATCCACCGGAGCCTCCCCGAGGGAGGTTCCTGCCACGGCGGCTCCGTCCACCCCTCTCAAGCTGGGGGTGCTCGGGGGTGACCCAGGTCCCCAGCGCCGACCCCCCCCTCGCCTCCACCTCCTCACACCTCCTCCCAACCTCCCTGGCTTTCAGGTTTTCCCTTCTCCACCCTCCCCATCACCCCCTCCTCAACCTCCTGCCCGCTGGGAAGCAGGACACCAAGGAGCAGCAAACATAAAACATTGCATTTGGCACTTGGGTTTTTCTTTGTTGTTTTTTTTTTTTAAAGAAAACAACTTAAAAACGCTGCATGGCAAAAGGATTCACACATCTCCTGGGATTCACACATCTCCCAGCCCTGCCCACGCTCCAGCTCCCCCTCAGCCCCCAGCCCTGCTCCTGCTGATCCCAGCACATGGGACTGCCCCATCGGTCCCAACTGGGAATTCTGCTGCAATGCATCACCTCCCTTCATTAATTAATCTCACATTTATTATGACTCCCTCAGAGGGCTCAGAGCAGCATGGGGACCAGCAGGAGCAATGCTGCAGGTTTGAGCAGCACCAGGCCACCTTCACCTCTTTAACACCAAATTTAGCTCCTGCTGTGAAAAGCAGCAGCAGGTGAGGAGCAGCCCAGCCACTGCCACCCGCTTTGGTTCACGCTGAGAAAACGGGGCTGTGAAGCTGCATTTTGGTGCCCTTTGGGGCTTGGGTTTTATCTGGGGGCTCCTTCATCCCTCACTGGCCACCCCAGGGCTGGAAAAGCCCGTTATGGCTGGATTTTGGCAGGCTGGGCCAGATGTGTGAAGCCAGGATGCAGCAGCCTCCTGGTACCTGCACAGGCAAGGCAAGAGACACAGAAACATTCCCAGCATCCCTCCCCTTCACTGACATCCCTGGGTCCCTCCACTGGGCCAGATGCCCCCACTCCATCCGGCATCCCGATCCACGGGGATGGGCACCTCTGCTGCCCTGAGCACAACGCTGCCTCCAAACTGTGGGACTCTTGGCTAAACTGAAAGGAAATTCTGGGGTTATTTTATTATTTCTGCTTAAATTTGGGCTCGCTGGGCCAGTCTGTGAACACAGGGAAACTCAAGAGATGGGACTGCCGGCCCTGAGGCCCCTGGCAGGGCAGGCAAATCCTCCCCAAAGGGTTTTTGGTCACACCCCCCTGTGGGATGTTCTGTACTCCTTGGTATCCTCATCCAGGACCAGGGTTTGCCCACGGTGCTCTGGTGGCCCCTCTGTTGTCAGCACTCTCCTCCGTGTCCCCCCCAACCTCCCCATGCTGCTCCATCATCGCTGCTGAGTTTCTACCACTTTGTTTTTTTTTTGCCCCACCCCCCCCAGCATGGATGTAATAAATGACAACACAAATTCCAAGTCTAATGATATGTTCACAAGGACAATCTACACATTCACAAAATTAAAACAGGAGAGAGAGAGAGAGAGGAGAGGAGAGAGGAGAAAGGATGCAAGCTATCGCTGAGGCTCCCTGCAAGCCCCGACCTCGCCGCTGGACCCGCAGCAGTTGTTGTTGTCCCGGCCAGCGTCCCCGCCGCGACGCCTTCTAGATCGTGGAGGTTCTGTCGACACCATCTGCAAGGAGGGCAGAGTTAGGAACAGACCCAGTGAGGTCCCTCCCCGAGCTGGGGGTTTAGGGGATGGACCCCCAGAGAACCCCCGACCCACCACCCCATAGGCGAGGTGAAATCACAGGGCCACCCCTCCTCCCCAAATCTCCCCAAGGTGTGTGGAAGGGTTTTGGGGTGTCACCGCTTTGCTGGTCTCTCCATGTCACCAACTGTCCCCACCCCAAAGCAGCCCCCTGAGTTGCTGTCCCATCAGCATTCCAGGCCTGCCATGACCCCTTTTCCAGGAGCAGAGGGGGTTTCTGGGCAGCCCGGACTTGCTGCAAGGTGGATGAGAGTCTGGGACTCTCCTACAGTGGGACAAGTTCCTGTCACCCTGGGCAGGAGTTGGGGGGACTGGGATGGAGCCAGTTCCAGGGACTGCCTTGCCCCCAGCTCACCCAGCCCTGCAAAGTCTGCACCGCAGAGGTTGCAAAATTTTCCTCCATAAGGATCATGGAAGGAGAAAAAGCTCCAGGAGTTGTTTGTGTCTCCCCAGAGCCCCCGTTCCCAGCATCCCGTGACAGCAGATGCCACAGCCCAGTCCCAGGAGCGAGGGATCCACAGCCCACCCCAAAGCCTCACAGCTGACCCTGGTACCCCCCTCTCCCCACCCTTTGGGGCCAGAAATCAGCACCCAGCTGCATTTCCAACCCTCCAGACCCAACCACCCCCCGTTCCCCATCCCCAGGAGGGAGAGCGGTGTGGAGCAGCTCCCAGGGTGGCTCTGGAGCAGAGCACTCCCTGTTCCACCTCCCGGGGCACCAGGGCCACCTCCCTCCTCGAGACTTAAAACAAACAGGTTTGTTACGCCTTTTTTGTTTTTAGTTTTTTTTCTCCCCCGAAAGGTTTATTTTTTTAAGAGCTATTTATAGCACGACCGGTTTGGAGAGGCTCGGGGAATGCGACCTGGAAAAAATAACTCGGAGGAACAGTACCCTGCAGAGGAACAAGACAGCTAAGCCTCGCCTGGGAACACGCCGGAGAAACGCTTCGGGTGACAGAAGTGTCCTTGTTTTCCCAGCCAGGGATGCTGCCAGGGCCCTGCTGCCTCTCACAGTCTTTGTTCTCATGTCCCTCTCCCCGGGAAGGGCTGTTGTATCCGCAGGGAGACCGGTGGCACTCGTCCTCCCCGAGGACTCCTGGTGGCAGTCGTCCTCTCCCAGGGCTCCGAGTGGCTCTCGTCCTCCCCGAGGGCTCCTGGCCTCAACCATCCGACGCAGTCCAGGCTTGCCGGGAGCCGGAGCTGAGCTGGTTATTTGGGTTCTCCAGGTCTGGGCAATGCTGGTGGCTGTGCTCATCCCGTCTCCGGGGCTCATCCCTCGTGCCTGGGGGTCCGGTGTGCTGGCCAGGGGCACCGGGAGCTTCTGGAGCCGGTGCTTGGTGCTGCACTGGGCTCTCCGTGGCGCCGCTGCTGCCTTTGCCATCTCTCCTGCTTGTTTTTCCCCCGGGTCCTCCTCCCTCCCTGTGCCCCTTATCCGCTGGCACCCACCAGGGTTTTAGCCCCGTGCCGTGGGGCTCCCACACCCCCCAGCCAAACGAGGGATCCGGTGGCAGAGGGGAACACACTCCAAAGCCTGTGACCCATCCGAGCCGCGCCGGTGGCAGGGGCTTTATCGAGAGCTAACGAGAGTAGCGAGCTAACACTAATTATCATTAGCAAGCTGACGAGTGGCTAATTAGCGCAGACTCCACTAGTGCTGGTGCGATCCCTGCGTTCGGCTTTCCCCCCTGCCCCGGCACCTGGCCGGGAAAAGCCGGTGTTATCCCTGTCTGAACGCCCTCGGGAACATCCCTGGGAGCATCCCTGCATCCAGCCCCTTCTCCTCACAGCCACAGCCTGTCCCAGCTCTTGGGGGGCGCGGGGCAGGGGCAGGTGCTGGGGGGCTCAGCGGAGGCGGCGTGGACGTGCTGGAAGAGCCCCAGGAGGAGGGAATGCTCACCGCTGAGTGCGTGCTCCGTCATGCTCAGGCACAGGGACTCCAGCCTGTTGTTGATGTCAGGTTCAGTCGCCGGCACCTGGAACTCTGCAGGGAGAGAGAGAACAGCAGGTGGTGGTGAGGGACCTGCCTGCCTGCTCTGGGGGGAAATCACCCAAAAAATGCCCCACTGGACTCCCAACAGCACTGCGATTCCCGGAGCAACCACCTCAGGCAAGAGATGCTCGTGAAAATAGTCATCACTGCACTGTTATCCCAAGGGATAAATCTGGGGAGCCTCCATGGACCCGCAGAAGGAGAGGATGGAAATCTGGAGTTCAGGTGCTGGTCAGAGATGTGGGGGGGAGCTGGGGCAAGAGCAGGACCCCTGCCCAAGGAGGGGGCAGCCTGGGCATCTCTCAGGGTGGGATCTGTCCGTGCAGGCAGGTTAGTGCTCGGACATGGGATGGCAGCACAGACTGGCTGTCTGGCTTCTCTGTGGCCAGCCTGGCTCCCAAGCTCAGCTCCCACTCAGCTGCCCATGTCCCTGGGCAGGGTGAGCACCAAAAAGGGGAGATACACATGAACTCTGGTGTGCTGCAACACCCCATCCCAAACTAAGTGGCAGCAAACTCCTCACCCTGCAGCAAAACCTGCAAACACAGCTTGTGCTACTGCTGGACAGCATGTCCTGCTTTCCACTGGCTCACAGAGACATGGAATGGGATCCAGGAGGGTTGAGGTCCTCCCACACCCAGGTAAAAAGGGGTTTGTGAGCCCAGCACCGAATTATTGCTTATTTTCCTCGCATGTTTGGCTCCCCAGTCCTCCTACGCCCTCATCCACTGCAGGCTGACACGCAAGACAAACCCATTTATTCCCCTGCAGCGCCTCAGAAATGTGCCCTTGTCCTGGTGTTTAATCAATCCCTGGGAAGAGCTGCATGGAATGTTTGCTGCACCCATGAAACACAGGTGGGTGTGAGCAGAGAGAGGCTGCCAGCCCAAACCAGGAGCCTATGGATGAGGGTAGGTTTACCAGGGGGAGGGAGCTCCCTGTGCCGTGGTACAGTTGTTATGGTGTGCTGGTAGGAAAAGGGACACTCAAAGGCTAATGAAGGGATACACAAACAGGCTTCCTCAGGGGCAGGATGCTCCAGGTTCAGGGTCCAAGGTCAGCAGGATCCTCCCTGACTCAGAGGATGCTCCTATACACAGGAGCATTTTGGTAGTGTTTGGGAAGGAAGCACTGACACAGCACCATTTCCCTTCACACGCACTGTGGAAAGAATTTCCCTGGAGTGCACTAAGGCAGTCCCTCTGCACCAGGGCTCTGTGTCCATCCGTGAGGAAAAAGTGATGGATGAGCTGCTGCCTTCCTGCTTCACATGAACTCTTCAGAAGGTAGGTAAAGCACCAGCACTGTGATTATATATAGAGTCAAGATGATACACATAGGGTCAAAAATCCCTTCAGCAATGTCTCTGGTTCAGTTAACCCAGGAATTCAAAGATATCCTGGTGGGAACACACCATGCTGGCACAGGCCATGTGCCTGCAGTGAGGCTCACCAGAACAGCTCCTCTCACACCTCTGTTCATCTCACTGGGCTGTGGGGAAGTGAAAAAGCAAAATCTGGTGCCTACCTGGCTGCTGAAACATCAGCATGGTCTGCGGGGAGGTGTGGACTGGCAGCGAGCGCGTCCTCTGCACCGAGCTGTGGCTCCTGCTGGGCATGCTGTTACTGCCCCCGGGGTTGGCAAACCAGAGGTTCTGTGGGGAGCAAACACCAAGGGGGGGATGTAAAACAAAGCCCTCAGTGGCATGGATTTATAATCCCCTTGGGCTCATAGAAGCATAGAACGGGTTGGAAGGGATGTTAAGGATCATCCAGTTACAACTTCCCTGCCATGGGCAGGGACACCTTCTGCTAGACCAGGCTGCTCCAAGCCTTGTCCAACCTGGCCTTGAACACTTCCAGGGATGTGCCAGGGCCTCACCATCCCCACAGCCAAGAATTTCTTCCCAGTATCTCACCTAAATATCCCGTGTCAAGCTAAACCCCCTCCCCCTTGTCCTATCACTATCTGTCCTTATCAAAAGTATCTCTCCCTTCTGTTATAAGCCTCTTTAAGGACTCAGCTTTCCCTTGTCCATCTCTTCATCTGCCCCCCTCTTGTCAGTCCCTCTTCCACATCCCACTGCATGGAGGGGAGCACAACCCAAACACCTGCGAACTGCTCTGAAAAGTCACTTGAAAAGAAGACAAAAAAAGAGATCCAGACAAGTTAGAGAAGGAAAATCAAAGGAAGCTCATGGGAAAGGGAAGGAAGAGCTGGAGATGCCAGGAATGCCAACCAACCTGTCTGCCTTGCTTGAGGATGGCGGGGCTGGCGGCGGGGCTGCGCTGGGGGGTGCCCAGCAGCCCAGTGGGGCCCAGCAGCCCCAGGCGGGCCGTGGGGAGGTTGCGGGAGGGGATCTGGAACTGGCGGGGGTTCCTCCGGCCCAGCCCTGCCCCTGCGGATCCGGCTGTCGGGAGGGAGTTCGACTGGCCAAAGCCTCGGCTGCGGAGAGAGAAAGCGCCTGGGGTGAGACACTGACCCTTGGGGAGGGGACGAGGGGACAGTGCTGCAGGGGAGGGGGCCCGACCCTCCCATCCTGCTGTCCTTCCATCCTGCAGGGGCAGCAGGAAGGAGGAAGTCTGGATGTGCAGCATCCTTTCTTCCTCCCGTGTGCCAGGCACCCTCCCGCCCCTTCAGCAGTTCTCACGTTCACATTCGCTTTCTTTAAAGTTTGTTTTACTCCTGCAAAATGGGTCTGTCCTTAAATACAAGACAAAATAAGTCATGTAATGCCCCAGGCACCTGATTTCTTTGAGGTCTCTTGTGTGTGGACTCTCTAGAGTCTAATAAAAGTTCAGCTTATGCTGTTGGGTTTGCTTTAGTGGGAATGCTTGAAGGGTTGGACCTTCTGCCCTTCCAGGAGATTCATGTTTACAAACGTGGTCCTCTGAGACTTCTCAAGTTCTGTGAAATTTCGTGAGAACAACCTAACAAATCCAAGATTTACTAGGGAGGGCCGAGCAAAAGCTACTTTCCTGCAGAAGTGGGACTGGCTCTGCATCCACTCCCATTTCCACACCGTAATCCCTTATCCAGCTCCCTGTGGCCAGAGCAAAACCATCCAGACCTAAGACCACAGAGCCCAAACATCCTGAAACACCAAACCATGTTTAATTCCTGGAGGGAAGGGTTGCATACACCAGCATCCTTCTCCAGGTGGTGTCTGCATTTAAAACACAAAGAATGACACAAAAATAACCAGGTGATCCTTGGAAACACATACAGGTCCCCTCACCACACGGTGTCACCTTGGTGTCCCTGCCCATTCAACTGGGCTGCAAACAGGTCCATCAAACACCTCTGCTCCATGAGAATTCATCCTTTCCTTCTGGGAGACATTGGTCCCACTCGGAATGCTCTTGCTCTGGCCACTGCATCCATCCTTCCCCTCCCAAAACCCCACATTACCTCCTCTGCTGCCGGTAGCCTGACAGCTCCAGGAGGGATTTCCGAGGGAAAGACCGAAAGAGTTTCTGCACCTGCTGTTTCCATGACAGCAGCCGCTTCTTCTGGATCTCTGTAAACGCCTGCCCCCCAAAAAAGAGAGAATAAAATAGGAATTGTATGAATATTCTTCTGGACAAAGGGAGCAGGGATGTGTACGTGGGTGTGTGGGTAAAGAAGAGCAGCTGGAGCAAGTCCAGAGGGAAACCCTGGTCTCTCTCAAGGATTTACTCATCTCTGGTGGAGAAGATGCTCCAGCAGCATTCCCTGTGTCCCAGAGTGACAGCCCAGCTCTGCCCTGGGGATGCCAACCCCTTTTGGCAGAGCAGGGGTTTACAGTGGGTCCCGACGGGTGGTGAAATCTGTCACCTGGACAATGCTCTAGGAACACTTCCAGGGTTGGATAAGCTGGGATTTGAAAACTGAGCTGCCCTGTATCACCCTGCAACCCATCCTCCTTCTCGGGGCTGGGCAGAGCTCAGCTCTGTGGGAGGCGACACGGGGTGAGCCCTGTCACCCACACGGGCTCCCTGCAAAGGTCATCCTGGCAGGGGACAGACCTGATCCCAGAGCTCCAGGCAGGAGGTGTGGGTAACAGGGACACCCACGTGCCACCACTGCTAACTTTAGACACCCAAGGTCTCCGTGCTGCCAGTGGAGAGGAGTGGAGGTCTCTGGAGGACAGTCTGGAGGCTAATGAGTGCCTGACTTGGTTGCTCCAAACCACCCTTGGCAGGAGATGTTCTCTCCTGGCGCTGGTTATGTCGGAACCAATGCAGAGGGTGGTCCTGGGGCATGGGCTGGTGGGAAAAGTGCAGGCACTCTGGGAAAAGCTCCACGTCCTCCTGACTTTGCTCTCCAGCTCCCACCACCTCTGCTCCCCCAGTGTGCAATCTCCCACCAATCCCTGCCCTGTGAGCAGGTGATGGAAGCAGCGTGTTTCTTCAGGTACAACCAGTGTGGGTAGGAAGTGCTGCAGGACACCAGGGACAGCAGCCATCCCTCCCTGCCACCAGGCAGGAGCGTGCTGCAGCCCTGTGGCACAGCCTGGGCCATCCTGAGCCATCATCAGGCCAAGGCAGATCTGCTGTGAGCAGAAACAGATGTAAAACCCCTGTTGCAAAATCCCAAGACCACGTGTTGCAAAACAGGAGGAGGCAACGCCAAGGGATCGCCGCGTCTGTCTGATGGAAACTGCCTGCATGTTCATCCCCGGATTCTTCCTTTCATCCAGCTGCTGAGGGCACTGTCACGAGCCAGATGAATTTCCCAGCTCCAGGTCTTGGCAATTAAGTGAGCGTGGGGGGAAGCAACATTTCCATGCACCACGTTGGAGCTACCGCCTGCTCCAGCCCTGTTCTGTCAGAATTACTATTAATACCCCCCAAAAATATTTGTGTTAGAAACCGAAAGGTTTATATAAACAGACACTTTGGAAACAGTTTCTAAGTGATGAGAACAACAGTTTTAAATGATCTGTCAGGACTCACCTCGTGGATTAGACATTTGTCTATGAGCTGTAAATAGGAACTTATATTCTCTTCGTCGGGTCGGGAAACTAAAAGTTGTGTGCAGACTGGAAAAAAGAGAGAGAAGGGAAATAGGGATGGGGACAGCGAGATGGGAGCCAGGGGAGTCCAACAAATGCCTTGCACATCCCATTTCCCTTGTAACCATGAGCAGGTTTTCTCAACAGTGAGAAAAAATGCCCTTCCCCAATTCCTGCCGTGCCGTTCTATATTTAGGGCCAGATTTTGTTCTCTGTTATGAAGGTGTAAATCCAGAGTAAGACCACTGGAGGCCCCAAAATTAGACCTGAGCAACTCAGGGGCACAGGATTATTCCCTATTCCTAAGCAAGAGAGCAAGAGAGCTCCTTCTTCTATGACCAAAGTCTGCCCCTGCTGCAAAGGGATTCCTGCCTTTCCTGGAGGACTTTAACCTCTTTTGGAACTAGTGCCATAAAAGCAAGTGGGAATGAGTTCACAGATGAATGAGTTTCTCCTGTCATCCCCTGGGCAGGGATGCCTTGCAGTCCAGGAGGACACCTCATCCTGGCAGGGCTTGTGCCACACTCTGGCATTTGTCACGGGAATAAAATGCAGCCAGAGCCCTGTGTTTGGCTGTGCCTGCTGGGAATCAGCTGGGGACAAATTCTGCACCAAGTCTCTATACAGAACACATCTCAGCTATTCTTTTTGCAAAAAACGTTGGAAACAGGGACAAGGCTGATATTTCTTCATGGCATCCCAAAGAGTTTCTTTCTAATCCTGCTCTCCTGTGGATGAGACTCCCCTCCCCTCTCCCCCAGGGAGATCTTCCTTCACTCAGCCAGCACCGACACCTCAAGTGCCACCAACAGGGGTTAGGGCATGTCCAAGCTCACACAGATGTGCTCCAAGAGCCCTGTAAAAGCACAGGAGGTCGGTCCCCACCTCCCATTGCTGCTGTCAGCTCCCAGTGTGCTATCCCTGATGCAAAGCCATGCACTCTGCACCAGGAATGGAACGGCAATGGAGTGTCCTGGAGGTTCTGCATCTAAATTGGGGCTTGGACCCACTGACTGGCACTCATGTCCAGTTCATACACCACTGCTACCTCCCCACAAACAGAGCAAGTCCAAGGGATGCTGCTGAAAACATCTCTGGTTCAGTGGGATTACCCCAGGGCTCTAAACAGAGAGGATCCCTTCTGCCCCTGACCTGGTGAGGGAAAGGATACTATCCACCCTTCACCTGGGGCATGGAGAGGATGTTACTGAGGGAGAGAGAGAATGCTATCCATCTTGGACCTGGGGCAAGCAGAGGACACTGTCCACTTTGAACCTGGAGCTGGGAGAGGATGCTGCTGGGGCAGGGAAAGGATGCTATCCACATTGGACACAGAGCTGGGAAAGGATGCTATCCATCCCTCACCTGGGGCTGGGAAAGGATGCTATCCACCCCTCACCTGGGGCTGGGAAAGGATGCTATCCACTTTGGACAGAGAGCTGGGAAAGGATGCTATCCACCCCT
>JAWWEW010000165.1:60662449-60688856 GCA_035583185.1 Anabacerthia variegaticeps
CACCTGGGGCTGGGAAAGGATGCTATCCACCCCTCACCTGGGGCTGGGAAAGGATGCTATCCACCCCTCACCTGGGGCTGGGAAAGGATGCTATCCACCCCTCACCTGGGGTTGGGAAAGGATGCTATCCACCCCTCACCTGGGGCAGGCAGCCTGTCCCTCCCCAGAATCACAGCTCACACTCTTACCTCTTACCACAGCATGATGGGACCTCAAAAAGTCCTCACCTCTCGGACAGGGCCTTGCAGGAGCTCAGGGATAGGCGGCTGCCAGCGCTGCCACCACACCCTCCCTGCCCCAGAGCGGCTCTCCCCAGCAGCAAGTGACAAGTGACCCCGACAAGTGGCAGCCGCTCACCTTTCCCCATGACTCGGGTGAACTGTCCAGGCAGGTCACCTTCGGGCAAAGGGGCGCCCCCCGACTCGCCCTCACAGCCCGGCAAGTGGTGCTGCTGCATCCCGCCCGCGGCAGAGTCCTTGCAGTCGGAGCCCTGGCTGTCGGAGCCCAGCAGGGAGGAGGGGTGCTGCGAGTCCGTGTCCCGGCTGTGCTCCTCCGGGCTCGAGTTTTGGGAAGAGTAAGCTTTGATGGGGGTGAGGATCATTTGGTGTAGTTCCTGCAGCGGGACACGCAAGTTGCCACCTTCTAGGATGTCCTGTGGGTTTAAGAGAAGAGGGTTTGTCTCTGCAGGGACAGTGGGACAGCAGCTAGGAACCAGACCCTGACTGTGACTGCCCTGAGAATGCCCAGCAAAGCCGATGGCCTCGCTCCTGCTCCAGGATCCTGCTGCATTCCAGGGTCAACAGCCATGTTTCATTCACCGAGTCTTTCCCTTAGACCAGGGGAGTGTGGAGCTGCTGCAGGGACTGATCTGACTATCCACGGATGTGTTCAGATCTGAATCCCCAGAGATAAACCTGCCCCATCAACCACTGGGACCCAAACTCAGCCTTTCCAAGTCTCCACCAGGAAGATGGCAACTCCATGAGAGCAACTGAGCCTGGGAGATTTAATGCCCAGACCAGTGATTATCTTCCTCCTTTCCCTTCCCTTCTTTCCATCCCACAGGCACAACATTTCAGCTCTATTTCACTGGAATTACATTTACTAATGTGGGCTCATCTCCTGTTTCCAGCACTGCCTTCCAGCCTGGCTCCCCATTAACTGCTCTGCCCCAAAACTGGCATCCTCATGCTCTGGGATCATCTTAGAGCCTGGGACCACACTGGGATGCAGGAGCCAGCAAAATGGGGACATCCCTGACCACAATGGCATGGGCTGGAGGAGCGGATGCAGAAGGGATCAGGAGCATCTACAGGAGAGCAGGTGGGTTGTGGTTGGACACGGAAGAGGAGATGATGAGGCTGCAGGTGAACTGATATCCCTACAGGAAAAACATTCAGCCTGGAAATCCCAGGGCAGGTCCACCCAAGAGGGAGAGAATTTGGGCGCACACCAGCCTTGCTCATGGTGGGCATTAAGAACTCCCTTTCTACAGCCAGATCTTCATCTCACTGATGGAAAAGAATTGCATTTTGTTTTTAATGGAGCCTGGATGACAGCAGCTCAGTGCAGGCTCCTGCACAGTCTGGCTCATGGGACACTGCTTGGAAAGAGGCAGCTCCTGGAGAGAGCCCTGGATGTGCTGAGGGAAGGGACATGAAGTGGCACATGGGCTGCGTGCAAGCTCCAATATGGTTGTTCATCCTAATTCCTGCTGCATTCCCAGCTTGCTCTTGGATGTCTCATCTCCCCTTCTCTCAAATATCTGGCATCAGTCTGCTGGGCACTGTTTTTTTGGGAAAAAATCCTACTCTGCTAACCGGCAGAGAGGGGTGGAGCAGCTCTTTCCAAGAAAGCAGCAATCTTTAGCAGCAAGACACTGCCCAAAAACATGAAGTCCCACACATGCTCTTGTTTAACCAAAATTGGACGGGAAGCCTGGAAAACCAGGGACGTCTCCTCCCAGGGAAAGCAGCTTCCAGGCAGCCCTGAGCCCCAGCAGAGAGGGACATGGTCACAGCCCCAGAGTCCAAACCCACCCTGGGAGGGCCCAAACCCAGTCCCTGCCACTCTTCTCCTGGGTTTTAGAGTGGCTGTGTCGGCTGAGTTGGGCTCCAGCTCCCGCACCGCACTGCTCAATCAATCCCATATTTCAAAATCCCAGCGGAGAAGCGGGGGAAGAGCCTGTGCAATCGCCTGGAAAACAGTGCTGCAGCCAGCCCCATCCAGAGGGCTGGCTCTTGGAGTTAACAGTTATTATTAATAACGGAGGTAAATATGGCTTTATTAGCTCCTGCCATACTCTGAGTACAAGCCCGTATTGTAAATAAATAGTGAAGCAGTGAGCTAAGGAAAACACCAATAAATAGCAACACACCACAGAAGTATTTAAAAGCCCCTAGTGGGAGGCTCTGCGAGTTGCTGTTTGAAGATGGTGCAATTAAATATAATATAATACAGGGATAATAAATAGGGAGAGGTTGCTTGAACTGCTCCCAGCAAGGCTGTGGTGCTGCTGCTCCCCCCGACAGCCCTTTCTGCAGGGTTTAAGCTTTTGTTAAGTCACAAAGAAGCTTCTATTTGTTCACCTTGGAAATTCAAGATATTGTTCAGGCACAAACGTGGCTGTCTGCTGTTTTATCTGGGAACATGTTGCCCATATGATGTTCCAGGAAAGCTCAGGTCTTTCTGAGCATCCTGGAGCTGGCCAGGGCTACAGGGTACATCCACCCCAGCTCCATGAGTGCCAGAGATGGATTAGGACCCAGTCTGCAAAATACAGCTTTGAGCGACCTGGGCTAGTGGAAGGTGTCCCTGCCCATGGCAGGGGTTGGAACGAGATGATCTTTAAGGTCCCTTCCAACCCAAACCACTTTGTGATTCTGTTAAATAAAACCTGCATCTGGCACAGGAGTGTTTGAGACATTATTCACATGTGGCCAAGCCAACACCAGATTTCCCCGCAAAAGATCTCCATATGTGAAACCGAAGAGTGCTTCAACCCAGAATTAATTCCTGGCTTCTGGAAAACAGAAGAAACACATAAATGGTGATTACTTACCCGTTCTAGAGATTTGAGCAGGTTTTGTCTTTCTTTTAGCTTTTGGATACTGATGACTATTTTGTGTCTCGCGCCTTTGGTAACGTTCTGCAAAAACAGCACAAAACTTGGCATTAACACTTCCACAGCACAGCTGGGTCCACCCAAACCCTTCCTCCCCTAAGTGAAAAGGGCTGCCAGAAACTAATCAAGTCTCTGAGCGCAGGGACTCGTGGGGGACACAGAGAATCACTCCAGAGACTTGCTGAGGATGGAGATTTCCAGCTAGTCTGTCCCTCCCTGGTACATCTCACACTGGGAGAGCAAAGGTGCTGATTGGTCCCTTTCATCCCAAGGATGACACAGAGGTGAACCTGGATGGAGGGACGGTTGGAACTAGATGATCTCTAAGGTCACTTCCAACCCAAATCAGCCTATGATTCTATGACATTTTTAAAGGCAACTGGCCATCAAAGCCCCACTGACTTTAAAGGAATTGGCCACTGCAGACTGTGCCCCTTAAACTCTTGAACTTTATCTCAACTGCAAAAACCCCCAAGAGCAGCTCCCGGTGACGGGATCTTCATGCTGTTTCAGTAAGAACACCCAAGGTCTTTTTTAAGCTACAAACCCCAAATTTTCCTTTCTGTTTGCCTCCCAACCACCTGTGGGCTGAATGCCTTCCATGGGAAGACACACAGAGTGAGTTCATCCACCAGGTGATGTGGGACGTACTTGTGCCTCGAGCTGGCATTCGGTGAGGGCCATCATCTCCTCGTACGTCATCTGGGAGAAGAGGGCGGCGTATTTGTGCAGCCGGAGGCTCTTCAGCCAGGCTGGGACATCTGGAGCACAAAGGGAAGGACAGGAGAGCTCCGCTGAGTTCATGGCACCGCGCAACCACAAGCAACAGCATCAACAGCAACACAAGGAGTTCATTTGGTGCCATCCACCATCCCAGCGGGGCTTTGGACACCTCACTGAACTCCACGGACCTTTGGGAGGATATGGTGATACAGATATGGATGGGAAGAGGAATGAGCCCCCGGATGAGGACACAGTGCTGTGGGTATGGATGGGAGGAGGAACCAGCCCCCATGTGAGGACACATGCCCAGAGGTTGGGTTTCTGTGGGCCAGCCACTGGGAATTAGCCCATGGGGAGCTGGCATTGCGTCACTGCACGCCAAGCTCCTCGCTGCCCTTTTCCCAGGAACACAGGAATGGTTGAAGTTTTTGGCGTGGTCGAGCTTGGGATGAGCAAAGGGCTGTTTTGCAGATGGCAGACACTGATTTATGGTGTGAGGGAAGATGGCATGTGCTGAAAATGGAACTGGCTGATTAAAGAGAAATAAAGAGATGGGGTTTGGATGGTGAAATGATGGGCCATCAAAGATGGTCCCACAGCCTGTTTCACAGGGTGACTTGGGACTCAAAATGCACTGACTGAAATGGCTTCTTCCTTCTCAGCCATTACCTGCAGTGTAGCACCTCTGGATGGGTACCCAAAAATGCTTTTATCCTCCTGACATCAAGGTGGTTTCACAGGGAGGGACCTGGGGGGGGAATCCTTCCTCTGTGACATGCAAAACCCCACCAGACCTGGTGAGAGGGTGTCCTCCCTGGAGAAGGCAATGTGACAGCAAGCAGCTCCTCAGGGTTTTGCAGGTTTGGGGGTCTGTGGTGACACCCCACATGGGAGGGGGTCCTGCAGATATCTGTGCTGCAGCCCAGCATTGAGACCATGATGATGCTTTTACTTTGCATCTTAAAGGCTTCAAATGATCTCCCAAATCAGGACCTGCTTTATTTATCACCTACAACGCAACAATAGCTCTGCTGCAGCTTCCCCAGCTCATGCTCTGCTCCCAGCAATACCCTTGTCCACAGTCCTTGTCCCCTTCCCCACCAGGGAGCCCCATCCTTGGGTGCAGTAACAAGGGAAAACCAGTGTTCCAGCCCCAAACCCCACACCCTGAATGAAGAGAGAAGGTGGAGGCTCAGGAAATGTCTCTCTTGGGGCTAAATACCGATGAGCAGCAACACCTCCCTTCTCTCTGAATGTTCCTGAGTCCCAAGGCTGCCTCCATGGGGTTCATCCATGGCCTCTTCCTGCACCAACACCTTGTCACTGGCAGGATGGGCTGTTGGTTTGGTCTCCTGAGGTGATTTGTACATCTGCCAGAAGTCTCCTACTGCCTGGGCTGAACCCAAACCCCACTCCCATCCAAACAGAAGATGCAAATGACCCCAAAAATGCTGCATTCTACTCTCCATCCCCTGACACACACAGGATTCACATGTCAGTGGAATTCCTCAGGTGCTGCACACAAGGAGATCAACCCCACACCAAACACAGGGGTAAGGCAGTTACTGAGCATGGATAGGCTGAAATTCACTGTTTTCCAAAAGTTCTGACATGCAACAGTCCCAAATTCTGCTCCCAGCAGCCTCTTAAGCTGATTTCTGTATAAAAAAATTAAAAATTATTAGCAGAAAGCTCTGTTTCCAGCGCAGGCTCCAATCTCAACTTCATTTTAACACAAAAACATACCATTGTGGTGACAACACAGTAAAATGATCCCAGATCCCATGTCCCCTGGGGACATCATGGCAAAGCCCACAGGGGTACTTCCATAAGAGAGATGCAACTTCATACAGACACTAAACCCTGCAGGAGACCCATCTCCCACCTCTGCAGGGGGTCAGAGTGCAGAAGCAGCTCCTTCCCTTTGCATCAGCCTCCCTGAATCATGCCCTAATTTTGGGGAGCTGTGAGAGTTCCAGAGCCCCCCTGCCAGCAGAGACAGGAATCCTGAGAGTGGATTGGGGAGAGGGAAACCCCCAGCACACAGAGGGGGCAACAGGGAAGAGGCAACCAAGATGTGCAAGGACATCTAAGGTGAACTTTTGGAAAGCCAAACTTCCCAACTCTCTCCACACATGAGTGAGCCACCTGCCCACAGAGCTGCTCGTTAATCAGCAATTACCAGGAGCTAATTGCAAAATCACGGCATGGCCATCAGGAGATTTGGAAGGAAAGCAATTCACACACAGGGCATCTTCAGCAGGGTCCTACTGGCACACCATGGATACACTCCCAGCAAAAGCTCCCAGCTCTACATGAAACCTCCTGGTGTGTCCCAAGCTGTGCCCCAGGAATCACAGAATCCTGGAATGGTTTGTGTTGTAAAGGACCTTAAAGAACATCTCATTCCAAGCCCCTGCCATGGGCAGGGACACAGGAAGGGATGGACAGACGGATGGATGGGCTCCACAGGGAACCAAGTGCCTGCATTTACCCCTGGAGAACCCAGGGGCCAAGTCAAAGCCAAAGGCCCTTTTCCTTGAGCACAAAGATGAATGGAAAGAAAAAGGTGACATGAGGGCACAGAGATGGACAGAAAAGAGAGAAATAAGGGAGATGAACTGCTAAGCCACATCAGATGGAGGTTTGTCATGGGTCTGGATTCTCCACATTCCAGATCCCATGGCTCTGGATCCTCCTGGATGCCCTGGATGGTGTTAAAGCAGGAACAAGCTGACCAGGAGTGGGGTGACACCAAGCCAGGAGAGCCTGCAGGCACTCAGGGAGACGTGGCTGCAGTTCAGAGAAGGGACGTGGCAAAGGGAGCAACTGGGAACCCCAGAAAAATGCACCAAGTTGTGCATCTCTGTAGGAACAAGAAATGGCATGATCCGAGTGTAGGGAACAGCAGTCCTTGGGTTTTTTTTCAGGAAAAGCTGCAGGGATACAATGGGTCACACGCAGCCCACGGGTGCTTTGTTATTCGAGGACGATGAGCTACACAGCCTCAGGAATTCTGCCTGTAGGCAAACAAGCCTCTACTCTGCTCCAGAGCACAGCTCTGGCCAACACACCTTCAATAAAATACGGATTATTTGGAAAAAAGCCCGGCGGAGAGAAGCGAGGACAACCCCAAGTTTAGACAACACCATCTGGGAAGAAACTGGAATAGTTCAGCCTGAGGAAAATCCAGCAGAGGGGGGGAGGACACGGCAGGCACAGGCCCCAGAGGCTGTGGACATCTGTTGTGCATGTCCCCAGACCATGGGACAAAAGCCATTTGGCTGAGTCAGCAATGGGGGAATCAGGTTTGGATGTCTGGGAAGGGCTGGCCCGAGGAAGGGCTGCCATATCCCAGCTGCTTGCAGCAGCCACGGGATGTCTGAATATGTGGGGCTCATTCAGTGGATTATTGCTCCTGGCCAGCCTTTGGCTTGTGCAGACTCGGCCACACAGGTTGATCCCACAGCACTGGGAAGTTTCTATCCGTGCAGGTCCTGGAGCTGCAGCTGTGGATCACAGGGAGCTCAGCTCCCCGTGGTCTCCTTCCCAGCTCCACCAGCAGAAACCTGGAGAAATGCAGTGTTGAACAGCCCCCTCTGCACCACTCGCCCCCAAAAAGGGTCTTCCTGGCCTGGCAGGACCCCACCTGCCTCTGTTACATTCCCTGGAACCACGAGGGGTTATCCATGCATTTATTTCATGCACAACAAAGCCATCCAGAGCCAAGCCAAATGCAGTCCCACATCACAGAGAGTTATACATATCTCAATTTGTCTGCAATTAGACTAAAATCAGACCCTGTGACTATTAAAAATTACGATTCTTTCCATATTCTGACACACCATCGGTCTTCACACAATTGAGCTGCTTTGCATCCATGCAAATTGGAGTTGTTTAAATCAGTCTGAGAGCTGCAGGGTCATTTCCTCTGTTCCCAGGAATTCACAGTCTGTGTGTTTGCCCAGTTTTTATCTATTTTTTCCTCCTCAGCCTGAAGTTTGCTCTCCACCTTTGACTGCAGCAACAGGGTTTCGTTTCTGCCTTGTTTACCAACACAATCACATTTGTTTAGTGCCAAAATCTCTGTGAAATGCAGATATAATGGGACAACCAACTGAAATTGGTTTTGAGCTGAAACACACAGGTTTAATTCACTGCAAACCAGCATCCCAAGCCAAAACTTTCCCAAACACTTGGTGGGTACCAAACACTGCGATGGTAAACCACACGTGGCTCGCTAAGCTTACTCTAAGCTATATTTCATCGTAATAAAAAAGAAAAAGGGGCAGGAAAAAAAAAGAGC
This sequence comes from Anabacerthia variegaticeps, assembly GCA_035583185.1. NCBI lineage: Eukaryota > Metazoa > Chordata > Aves > Passeriformes > Furnariidae > Anabacerthia > Anabacerthia variegaticeps. Next base: position 60,670,603 of record JAWWEW010000165.1, read on the forward strand.
ACCACGTGCAGCCAAAAGCCACAGGCTGTGGAAAAAATCCAGCTTTTCGGGAAGCTGGCAGCTCGCAGGGTTTTGGGGCAAAACCAGCCCACTGGCACCCAACTGCAAGACGTCAGATCGGGACCAGCTGCTGCTTGAAAGAAAACCTAACTCATTGCCCTAAACCTAAAATTCCTGAGCCGGGAAGAAACGCCAAAAGGCCCCATTTGGTTACGAGGATTCTCGCCCGAAACCGCCACGGTGCCGGGAAAACGGCTCTTCCCTCCTGCCTCTGGGTGCTGGGGGGTCGGGGTCTGGGGTTTCACTCACCTTTCATCCCACTCCCTTCCTCCTGGAATGTGTTACGAGCGGAAGGCTGATCTTCTAAATGTTCACTCCCACCACTTCCCGAAGAGGCTACACTGCTTTGTGGAGACAGGGGGGCATGATCGGAAGGGATGCACTGGGGTCCTCTAGCCCGTAAGTCCTCATGAGACATCCATCCATGTCCTAGAGGTTGGTTTGGCACATTCATGGGTGGGGTAAGGGACACAGAGCGTTTCAAAGGGCTGTGGTGTGTCTGGCCTGAGAGAACTGAAAAAAAAATAAAATCAAAGAGGTTATTCCCCCCTCGCGGCCCGGGATGCAGCAGAGTCCCCCGACAAAAAAATAAAAAAAAGGAAAAATCAAATGAAATTATAAAATGTGTGGTGGTGGGGTGGCCATGGTGCTACCCGAGCCCTACCCTGAGCTTGGCCTCCTGGGAAGCAAAAGGGATGGGAGCACCTGCAAGGAGACGGGTTACACGAGCTGTGTTGGGCTGCTTAAGGAAAGGTGCTGCGTGGATTGTGTCCTTAGGGGAAAAAATCAGTTGGCCAGCTCTGGAGAATAAAAACCCCCAAGATGGGGATCTCCTCACACAGATCCAGGGAAAGCAGCTCCATCTCTCCCTTTGGGTTGAGACTTGACTTGTGCCCTGAAACATGAGCCTGAACACATCTGCCAAAGTCACTGTTGGGGACTTCTCATCCCTAGGAATGTCTGAGCCTTGCTGAGTCCTACTAAGATCACAAAATCATGGAATGGTTTGGGTTGGAAGGGATCTTAAAGATCATACAATTCCAACCCACTGCCACTATCCCAGGTTGCTCCAAGCCCTGTCCAACCTGGCCTTGGACACTTCCAAGGATCCAGGGGCAGCCCCAGCTTCTCTGGGCACCCTGTGCCAGGGCCTGCCCACCCTCCCAGCCAGCAATTCCTTCCCAATATCTCATCTAAACTGCCCTTTGGCAGTGGGAAGCCATTCCTCCTTGTCCTGTCCTTCCATCCCTCATCCAAAGTCTCTCCCCAGCTCTCCTGGAGTCCCTTTAGGCACTGGAAGGGGCTCTCAGGTCTCCCTGAAGCCTTCCCTTCTCCAGGTTGAAGACTCTGGCACTTGGTTGAGCTCCCATCAGCAGTGAGAACACCCCAGCTCAGCCACCCTTCAGGTGCTCTTCCAACCACGTGCCTTTTCACTCTCCACAAGGGCAGGCCTCCAAAGCAATGGTGAAAATACTCCCCTGACAACGAGGCGAGGCTGAATCCCCCTCAAAAAATAATCCTTGGATTTATTTTTCCTTCCCAGCTGTGTATGGGCTCGTATCTCCTTGCTGACATTTTGATACCACCAAGTTTAATTTACTTTTAACAAATAACTTGAACACTGGTGGGATAAGGACTCCTGTAATTTGGAGTTATTTCCTGAGAAAGGCTTTACAATGGGTAGGTCTTTACTTGCCTTTCAGTCAAGGATGTAAATATGTCTTAAGTAGGCTAATGCATTAAATAAGCCCCAAATCGTAGTTTTCCAGACACTTTTTGGTGGAATTGTTGGCAACCTGAATGGCTTTTTTAGTACAATTTTTACTGAAAGGTCTCCACTTTTAACTGTTTCTCTTCCATACTGATGCATTAATTTGTAGTTCTCTCCCTAAAATTCAGGTATCTTTTTCTTGGGTTTGTTGAGTAGTAGGGGTAGGACATTGAATTTAGAGGAAAAGACCATAAAATCATAGAATGGTTTGGATTGGAAGGGACCTTTAAAGACCCCTTAAAGACCATGGGTTAAGGACACCTTCCACTAGACCAGGTTGCTCCAAGCCCTGTCCAACCTGGCCTTGTTTGTTTCCAGTAATGAAAAATGTATGAAAAGATCATTCTGTTTGCTTAGCAAAATTCAAATTCCATCACTCAGTCACCAAACTGCTGGTTAAACCATAAATGCTGTGAATACAGTGCAATGTATGGATTTAGGATGTAAACCAGGGGAAATTTCCCTGCTCCAGGGAAATCTGAGGGCAGAAGAGTTTGAATGACCTTTCAGGCCATTCGAAAACAGAAGCAAAAACCTTTCCCCACTTTTCTTTCCAAATCAAATTTCTAAATTGTACAAAACCTGGGGGAAATCCATCCTTCTCCTGGCTTTTCCTCCTAAAGCCCTAAAGCTCCTTAATCCCCTTTTTTGCATTTACAGGAGTTCACCAAAACCACTCAGGCTCCTCTGCATGTTATTATTTAATACAAACGAGCCTTGCTGGAAAACCCCCAGCCAGGTGCACTGTGCTGTAAAAGTTAAGCCAGGCTTAATTCCCAGCTCAAGCCTGGGGGAAAACCCACCATCAAAGCCATCTCTGCTGACCACGAGCGGGATGAAAATGAGGGAGTAGTGGGGTTATAAAAGGAGGGGGGAGAGAAACACCAGAGCACGTTTGCTTTTATTAAGCACCTGTAAAAAGCAGCTGGTGCCAAAAGCAGCTGATGGATGAGGCCAAAAACCTGCAGGTTTCTGTAATATCCAAACAATTCCTGTTTCTGAAAGGGTTTTCTTGCACCAGCACAGAACACTGACACATGGGAAGCACGGGGATGGCTTATAGGGAAGAATTTGTTCCCTTCCCATTAAATAACTATAGGAACATCTTCCAAAAGTCTCCTGGCAGAAAAGGATGTCAATGAGATCCTGAGATTGCTTCCAGAGCAGTGTTCTGCTTCTCAAAGTTTGGATGTGATGCATCCTGATGGAGGAAATAGCTGGAATTAAGAAGGTCTTGACCAAGCTATTTCAGCTCTTGGCTTTGCAATTGTACCCTAAAAGCAGCACCATAATGGGGCTTTGGAGGTGTCACATCACCCTCTCAGGAGAAAAATGTATTTAGCAATAAAATAAATAAAATATGGAGGGAATTATAGGGGGAAAATGGATGAATTGGCTGAAATGCATCACTAGGGTTGAGCATCACACCCTCACTGCTCAGAGCCCCTGAGCAGTGTTGACACCACCCTTTCCCCACCAGAAACCTCCAAGCAAGAGGATATTTTTGTCTTAAATCCAGCCCAGATTCCTTCCCGAGCAGCAATACCCTTGCAAACTGCTGCTCTTCCATCTTAATTTTATGTCCCCTAATTAGAAACCAGTGTTGGCTGGAAGAGAAATAATGAACTCCACAGGATGGACAGGGACAATTAGAAACCATCCAGTGCAGTGGATAAAAATCAGTTCCACTTCTGTCCCAGAGATAACACAGCCCTGGATCCAACAGAACATGCTCTGCTAAGCCAAGTTTTCACTGAGCTCTGAGTCAATCCACACAACTTCCCGAGATGCAGCAGGGATAATCCCTCTGCTCTTTGAAACCACCCCAACCACTCTGGGTACCAGACAGAGATTATTAAAGAGCTCTTAGCACTGGCCTAACTTCAGGCTCCACTTCCCTCTTACCCCTTTCCATCAGCATTCATCCTTAAAAACGTTGCAAATCCCAGGATGGCACCTGCCAGATCTGCACACCCCTCTGCCTCTTTTAATCTGTAATCCCCAGAAAGGAGATTAATAAATGTCCATATTTGTTAATCCTGCTGCTCGTGGCCGTGGCCTCAGTTTCTTGAAATGGAGGATGGAGCTAATTATTTTCAAAGTGTCAGCTCAGGGTAGGTCCTGACCTACTTTTGACCATCCTGTGCACTTTTTGGATGGTCCAAGGTAAATCCAGAGCTGTTCCTGCTAAAATAAATGCCCCACACGGGCCTCAACTCCAGCAGAAGCAAACCACGTGTGAGTTTATCACCTTACACTCAAGCCTCCTTTCTTTTATTACAAAACTATTAAGCTTTAATTCAAAAAGGAAATGTAATATATTCTTCTGGGGCAAGATAAGCTCCCAGGAGGTGGCTGGACACGCCTGCCTTTCTGAGTGCTGCGGGCTGGGCGAACAAAGAGCGGAAAGCAGCGCTCCGGAGGGCAAGCCCTGCTGGCACACGGATCCCCTAAGGCTTGTGAGCCCCTCTTCTGGTTTGGAAGGGTTTTCCTGCTGTTTAGGTGGTGCAAGAGCCATCCATCCCCAGAGACCCACTCTGCACAGGCACCAGAACAGGTATCCAACGGGGCAGGAGCCGGAGCAGATCACGGTCCTCCCTGGGATAAGTGGGTTGGTGTTGCCTCTTTGCTCAGCCCACACCAGACTGTGTTTCCTTGCAAGGAACCTCCCCGTGACTTCCAGAGTGGGATCAAGCTCAGTTTAATATTCCCAGGTCAAAAAAAAATATTAGAGGACGGAGAAGGAGTGATGGCCACGATGCAACAGCTCCCCACAGCAGGAGGCAGTTGCAGAGCAGGGAGCAGCTGGGAGCATCCCTGTGGGATCTCCACCACCTCCCCAGGCAAATCCAGCTTTATTCTGAACCAAACCCTGGCTGTGCTGGCAGGCACAACAACACATTTATAGAAACTCTGAGGCTGCAAGTGCTCTCACCCTGTGAAGCCTTGGGTTTGGGAGTTTTTTTCCCCTTCTCTTCCCTTTTGAAGTGGTGTTGCCTATTTTGGGAGGCAAGGGCTAATTTCAAGAGGGTTTTTGTTCGCTGAAGACCATGTGGAACAGCGTCAGACACTTGTGTTGTGGTTTCTCAGGATTTCTGAGCCAATTTTTTTCAGCCTGAGAAGGGAAAAGCCACCCATTCCTGTAATTAGAGCTGAGGAATTGGGCTCTGCAGGCAGACCTTCCTCCTCACAGCATGGGACGGTGATGAGGTGCTCGCTCCCCCTCTGCCCAATGTACCCTTCGTTAAATCTGGCTTAAAATGCTGCAAAAGTCCTTGACAAGGCACATGTGGGGCTGATGTGTTTCCAGCGAGAGCCAGACCCATTGCTGGGTATAGAGGAGTGTTCAGACAGTCTCTGATCCCCACCAGTTCCCTGGCACCCCAACAATCAGCACACAGGCCATATAGCAAATTACAATTCCAAATATCATCTTCCCCGTGGCTGGAGAAAGGAAAAAGTGCTGCAAGTTGCACAGCGAACTCTTTGGGAGGTTTGGTTTTGTTTCAGTCTAAAAATGGCCCTTTTTGGCTGCAAAGCTGCTTAAGGTGCATCCTCAGGTGGTGTCTGCTCATGTACCACCCCTTTCCTGGCCTGCAGGCACCTGGAACAGCAGCCTGACCCCAATTTGCCATAGGAAGCAGGGATGTTTTTAATCCACTGAGGCCACCCAATGTTTTGTGCATTCCAGAGGTTGCTCCACGGAGAGGGAACACCGAGCAACCCCCCTTGCAGAGCAACCCCAGGTTCAGCTCAGCCCTCCCCTCCGCCTCCTCCTTGCCATCCCAGTCACGACGCATCCTCTCCTCCAGGAAGGCTCCCCTGCGCTGGCACAGCAACACCCGTGGCTTTTCCAGCGTTTCTGTGCCGAGGACCTTTGGAAACAGCCCCTGGTGGGTCACACTGCCCTGCTGGCACCCAGCCTCCTTCCTGGGCACCTCATTCACCCTCTCCCCACGCTGCCCCGGGCAGCTCCAGCGCGGCCGGAGCAGAACCCGATGGAACATTTTTCGGCTCAACATCCCCTAACCCTTGGAGCCTTTTGTTTGGGCCTCCTTTTTTTTTTGTCTCCCTGTGTTTTGTGGCTGTGACTTTAACTGTGTTCGTAGGAGCTGGATAATCCACGTCCTGGCCTCTAAACCAGGGGTTGATATAAGCCATGAGGGGGTGACACCGAGGGTCCTAAATGCAAGAAGCCAGTGGGTATCAGGAAAAGAGAGGTATTAGGAAATTAGAGGTATCAGCCCCTGAATTAGGAAAAAACCTCATACAAGCAGAGTGCCACCTCGGGCAGAGACATAGGAAGAAGCACAAATTGCAGAGAAGCCTGTCAAGCAAACTTTTTTAAAGAACTGACGTTTTTAAAGACAGTTTCCTGTTCAAGAAACTGGACAGAGAAACAATAACCCGCTTGTTGCTGCTCCCTCCGAGCAGAGCGTGCGAGGCCCCGTCCAGGCTCAGCGGGAAGGAATCCTCACAGGGGGGTTTCCAAGCCCCTCATGGCACAAACACATGAGGATCCATTGCTTGGCTCCATCAGGAACTGCTGTGGCTGTTTTTCACTCATTTGTGTCGCTGTGCCTAAAGATGTGCAAACGTGGCATCAGCAATCCAATGGGATGCATTTCTGGAAGGAAGTCCAGCTCGTCTCACCATGGAGAAGGAGCTTGGGAGCTGCTTTCAATCTCCTTCATGGAATCTTGGAATGGTTTGGGTTGGAAGGGACCTTAAAGATCCTATTGTTCCACTCCCCTGCCGTGGGCAGGGACACCTTCCACCAGCCCAGGTTGCTCCAAGCCCCGTCCAATCTGGCCTTGGACACTTCCAGGGATGCAGGGGCAGCCACAGCTTCTCTGGGCAACCTGTGCCAGGGCCTGCCCACCCTCACAGCCAAGAATTTCTTCTTGCTATTAATCAAAATCTCCCCTTTTTTAATTTAAAATCTTTCCCCCTTGTCCTATCATTATCTGCCCTTCTCCCTCTTCTTTTTAAGTCTCTTTAAGCACTGAAAGGTCCTTCCATGAGGCTTCCCAATGGAGCATCCAGCAAGGTGGGAGCAAGACAGAGAAGGTGTGAATCCCAACCATGATCTATCTCACAGAAAAAAGGGTGAACAGAACAGTGGGAATGGGGGGGATGGAGGATTAGGGTTATGTTCCAAGGAGGTGCTGCCCCAAACCATGCAGCTCTCGGGGTAAATGCAACACTCCAATCTCCAAGGCAATAAAGGTGGGTTTTTTCTCCTACATCTACACACAAACCATGGATAAAGCAGTGTCTGTCCCTGGGAAATCCCGGTCCCTTAATAACAACACTGCTGTGCTGAGCCAAGCCTCCCTAATTAGCCCAGAAAATAGTTTTTGCTATGGGTTTCTGGGAGAAATTCCTCTCCTGCTTATGGCTCAAGCCAGATAAACAGCACGGGGATGAAGAAATTCTGCTTCCCGCAGTCCCTTCCCAGCCAGAAGAGAAGTCCAAGAGCATTTTCTTTGCTCAAGCAGCAGCCAGGGCTCCCCAGTGCCTCAATCCTGGGTCTGAGGAGCATCCACCTGCTGAGACCTCCAACAGCATCAGCTTCCACCACAAGTTACACTCCAGATGGAGAAATCCCTCCATCACTTACATTTGAGGAGGCCAAGTGGGAAGAGGTACATCCTTTACATAGCAATATGAAACCTGTGGGAAACTGGGACTGAGAAAAGAAGGGTCTTAAACCAGTCCAGGGGAAGGGGTGAATGCAAAACCTCTGTAATTTCCCCAAGAAACTGGGATCCAATAATCCCCTAAGAGTCATGTGGAGGGTGAACAGGAAGAGAGTGTGCCTTTAGCAGTAATGAAATACATGAGGACAGAGTGTCTTACGTGATGTATGTCCCACAGTCATCACCCCACCATAACCAGGGGCACCCAGACTTTAACAGACCTGTAGCCTTTTCCATCCTTGCTGACTTATTTGGGATTTTCTCCTCCCTTGCCTCTTTTTACCCCTTTCCACTCATTCAGAAAAGCCATGTCTCCTGTCCCCTCTCCTGTAGTCCCCATGTCTTGGATTTCACAAGACAAATTCCTTGGTGTTTCAGCCTTATCAGCTTCCTCTGGCCTCCACCTCTTGGGGATTCAGTGTTCTGTCTTGAGCATCCCTCTGTCTGGGATGGCAATTCCTTCTTATTCCAAAAGCATAAAATTCTACCAGTTCCAGAAGAGAAGAAAAAAAGTCTGTTGGGTCTCTGAGGCCACCAAGGGGTAAATGCAGTACCCAGTTCCCCACACAAGAAGATGCAAAAGATGGTGCCCAGCAGGAACACTCCATGACAAGGGGGAATGGCTTTAGACTGCCAAAGGGCAGGGTTAGATGGGATATTGGGAAGGAATTCTTGGCAGTGAGGGTGGGGAGGCTCTGGCATAGGTTGCCCAGAGAAGCTGTGGCTGCCCCTGGATCCGTGGAAGTGTCCAAGGCCAGGTTGGACTGGGCTTGGAGCAACCTGGGCTGGTGGGATGTGTCCCTGCCCATGGCAGGGGGTGGGACTGGATGGTCTTTAAGGTCCCTTCCAACCCAAACCAGTCTGGAATCTATAAATCTAAGACTCCCAAGCCCTGAGCCCTGCAGTGCTCCCCAACCATCCCCAGCAGCAACAGGACAGCCTCGGCTGGTATCATAAAACATGTATTAATTCTTTCCCATTACTGCTCCAAATTAACTGAGCTCAGCTTTCCACCTCCTCTACATACTGACAGCAGATGCATCCTAAAAATCTGCCTTCATCATCCTCCAAAACATTCCTGATTGCTCAGATATTGCCTCGCATTCGAGTTATGACACAGATCCCTGCGCCAGCTAACACGAGACCGCATTGCTCAGCAAACGGGGGGGACTATGGTTACAGGAAAACACTGAATGCAGAACAACCAGCCCCCAATAAAACTGTAGAACGGATGGCAACAGCAAACTTGAGGGGAAAATAAAACCAAATTAAAGAAAAAAAAAATCAGCTTCAAGGCTGCCAAAACAGAGCCATTGATTCCAGTGTTTGATCCATTTGCATGCAGAGAGCTTTGCTTTGGAGCCGAGATGGAAATAGAGTCTTAATATAGCTGGAGAGAAAATATCCTCCTTGCACTCCTCTAACTGCACTTTGATAGGAAGCAGCCACAGAGCAGATGGTGCCTATATATAATCACCAGACCTATTATCCCAGCCTCTTTTAGTAATTTGAAGGATGTGATAACCACAAGGAGAGCAGCAAATATTCCCCCCTCCCTTCCCCTGCTAAGAAAAATATCCAAAAAAAAAAAGGAAAAAAAAAAGGGGAGGAAGCTGTAATTATGGTAACAAATAAAAGAATTTCCAAATGAAGTAAATAACTATTTTGTGCACTGCTCCTTTAAACCAGAAGTCAAAAGTTAATTAAATAGCAGTGTGTTACTGAGTCAGGAGAACACAGCGAGTCCTGTGCAGTGGGGAAGGAGACTGAAGTTGCTCCGGATGAATCCAAACCACAGCACTCCCATCCCTCCTCCATGCCCATTTCTCCACAGCTGCTGTGTGATGGTGGGGGGAAGGAGAGCTCATCTCCCTCCATTCCTTTACTTGCCACAGCCCAGAACTTCATGGATTCCAAGGATGAGTGACGGGAAGGGGATTCTCCCCAGGGGTTTCTCACCCCATGAAGATGCTCAGGAAAACATCACAAACGTGATTCTTGTGATGTTGTGGGAAAGGAGGAAAGGTTTGAGGGGGGCATTTCTCACAAGGTCCTTCACAGACATCAGCTAATGGTAATGAGGAACATCCCTGGCTCCTCAGAGCCCCTGGTCCCACACCACTGGTGGCTCCGGTGCTGATGCAAACTGTGGACAGGAACCCACAGGTGCCCATGGATTGATGGGACAAGCAAAGCTTCCCTTGGGAAAGCACCAAGCTCCCATGCAATGAGTAACCACAGCCTGCTGCCCTCTGTGCCACCAGGCTGGAAAAATACACACGAGTCTGGGAAGGTCCATCCATCAACAAAACCTCTGGGTCATCTGGCACAGGAGGCTGCCGAGGGTTTGAGGGAATTACTGGAGATGTCCGACTGCTCCACAGCCTGGAGAGCATCAATCAGCTGTGCTGGTGGCTTCTGTGCTGCTTCCAGGTCAGAAGCACCATTCACTGGTGACAGGAATCCCAAGGATTGTAGGATACACACAAAACCATTGGTGCTGCTTCCAAACATCCATCCCCGACACACCCGGGCTGCTCTAAGAAAAGAGAAGGTGGTGCTGGAGCCACAGGCTTCAACTGCCCCTATCCCAACCTGCAGGTCAAGGATGGGGTCCTACTCCTTCACTGGTGGACAAGCAACACACCAAAAGCCAAAGCAGGGCAGGCAGTCCCTGCCCTGAGTGCCTACAGCCTGTGATTGCTACCCCGGGATTTCACAAGCTGAGAGGGTGGGAACATCCCCTGGTGCTGCTGCAACAGAGGTTCCCAAATGAGGTGGCCTCATTCCAGCCAGGAAGCTGCAGAGTCATCGCTCTGTGAGGAGGGTACATGAATTTGGGAGTGGTGCTCTGTAAGATGTGAGTACGGATCACACCTCGCACGTGCCAGGTTTGGAGGAAGGAATGGTGTGATCCCAGAGGATACGTGTGTGACATGTCCTCTATGGGGGCAGCCATGTGTCACCACTGGCACCTGATGTTCCCTCTCCTCCTCACCAGCCACACAGACCAGCCCCTTTGTCAGCTCTGCCTTGCTAACCTCATTGTCCCAGAGCCGTCCACATCCCCCCAGAACCATCCACATCCACCCAGAGCCATCCACATCCACCCAGAACCATCCACATCCACCCAGAGCCATCCACATCCACCCAGAACCATCCACATCCACCCAGAGCCTTCCACATCCCCCCAGAACCATCCACATCCACCCAGAGCCATCTGCATTCCCCTAGAGCCATCCACATCCTACAAGAACAATCCACATCCACCCAGGGCCTTCCACATCCCTGGACACCCTGCTTGGTCACCAGGTGTGGGCAGTGTGGGAGCTGAGCTGATGGTGGGATGAGCCCACATGGCTGGTCCATCAACAGAAAACATCCTGGCCAGCAGAACAGCTCACAGAGAATGGGCACAGCTTGCTCTGCTCTAAGTTTGGACACCTCCCTGCTAACCAGAGGGTGAGGGACATGGCAAATGGAGCAGGGAGGGATGTTGGCTATAAAAACACTCAAGAGCAGTAGCAGATCTTCTCCAGCACTGCTGACACCTCAAGGGCCATCACTCTTGTCCTCCACCACCACTTCCATCTCCAAAGCTTGATGGTCTCCAGGCTGAGGGTGGGTGGCTGAGTCTGCAGAGCGGTCCCATGTCTCCCAGGGCCCAAGGGCTTTGAATTTATAGATGGGTCAGGAAATCTGTATCTGCTGTTCAGAGCTGGAGAAGATTGTGGGTGGACTTGATGATTTTAAGGTATTTTCCAACCTAAATGATTCCAACATTCTATGTTGTCCTTGCTCACAGTCCTTTTTGCTGCTGTATTTATGCACGTGGGTTTGAGAACACAACTCTGTTCAGGCCTGACCTTCTTGTACCAGATTTTAAGCTACAAAATTAACAAGATTTTGGAGCACTTGGGACCCTGGAAAAGTGGGTGACTTCTGGAAGTGTTCTCTGATGGTTACGAGCAACACTAGAGGGCATGAGCAAGACAACAAATGCCCTCGTCTGTCACCACTGAAAAGCTCAAGTGTTTATTCCAAGGCCCATGAGCTTTTCTCAGTCTATCAGTAAAAGAGAAGAAAAGCAGATGTGAGGGGTGTCCCCAGCTGGCAGGATGAGTGCCAGGGTGCCAAGTCTCAGCACAGCCAAGTGAGGAATGAGTTTCTGAAGGTGATTCCCGAGTACAAAGCTAATCCACCCCTGGCAAGAACAGGACATTTGTTTGCTTCACTGTTGTAGCCTCATTAAGACTCTTCCACTTTGACATGGCATGTTTTGCTAAGTTTGCAGGGAGGAAATGTGTCACCCTGTGGAAGGCAAACACGGGCTGAGGACACACAGCCTCCTGCAGGTGCTGCTGCAAATTTACACAGAAGAGAATGACCTACAAGCTGTCCATCAACCCCACACAGATCAGGGTGGTCCTGTGGGTTAAAAACTGCAGTTATCCCATTATCAAACTCAGCTACACAACAGTGCAGGGGAGGGAGGGAGGAAGAGTCAGAAAACCCACACTCCATTCATGGCAGTTGCTTTCTTGATGTGGTTTTTTCCCACCTCAATTCCCTAATGACTGGGGCAGAGCTCCAACATCTTCTTCATCTGCTCTCTCACTGGGGAGTCCATAACTGGGGTGCATGTTGGCAAATCCAGCAAGTCATGTCACACACACATGTGCCTAAGTATAGGTTGGCAGCTGCAGGGCAGGATTGGAGAAACACAGAGTGGTTTGGCTTGGAAGGGACCTTAAAGATCATCTAATCCAACCTCCTGCCATCGGATGGGACACCTTCCACTACCCCAGGTTGCTTCAAGCTCTGTCCAACCTGGTCTGGAACACTTCCAGGGATGGGGCAGCCACAGCTTCTCTGGGCAACCTTTGCCAGGGCCTCACCACCCTCACAGTCCAAAATTTCTTCCCAATATCCAATCTAACCTGTCTCTAGCCCTTGAACAGTTTGAACCTGGGCTGGGGTGCATGGAAGGAAGAACCCAGATCTACTCCTTCTCTTTAGCTCTAGGACAACAGCGACATTTTTCAGCACAAGGAGGTTGTACAGGTGAGCATTTCTCCATCACTGCCCTGCCTGCTCTCCTTCTGTCTCTCCTTGCAGACAAACAGCACCAGTTTTCTGGCAGAGGCTCCCATGGGAAGGGTGCAGCAGGCCTGAGCACCAGGCATCTTTCCCACTTGTGCAGGAGCAGAAGGGGGCTCCAGACTGGCAGACAGCTTTGCTGGTCCTCCCTGCTCTCTCACAGGGCAATCCAGGCAGCACAGTGACAACGAAACACCAAAGAGTTTGCAACATCCCTCCTCTAAGAACACAGTCCCAATGCTGGGATTCCCCGCCAGGATATTCCCTGCCCAGGTCTCTGACTGTATCTGTCCATCGCTGACCTGGCACTTTACGGTCCAAACAAGATCAGTGTATCTGCTCTCCCCCTTCTCAGCATATCTAACAACAGAGGCTCCTCTGACTCAGCACAGATAACCTCCTAAGAAGGTGGAAAACACAGGAATAAGCTCTGCTGTACTTCCACTTGACCACCAGATCCTGCCATGCCACCAGATCGTACTGGGGTGGAATCAGTCACAGAGGGGTAGGGGAGGAGCCAGAGCCCACCCACAGGAAGCTGTCGCCAGCTTTGAAAGCTGCTTTCCCATGTCCTTTTGGACTTCCCAGGCCCTGTGTCCACTGCAAAGACGTTGTGCAATCCCAAGGTTTTGCAACCACCACCTGATCCAGCTGCAGAGTCGGGATTCCAGGTCTCACCCCATCCCACGGTGCCGGAGCAGCTCTGACCTCCTGCCCGCCCGTGCTCCTGAGCCCATGCCAAGGCTGCCTTTACTTCTGGCACACTAAAGCCAGTTTAAAGTGGCAGCTCAAGCTCTGCAGGGCTGGCTGAGAAAGCAGTGAGAGAGATGCAGTGGATGGGAAATAACACGTGAACATCACAGAATGCCAGAATGGCTTGGGCTGGAAGGGACCTTAAAGCCCATCTTGTTTCAACGCCCTGCCATGGGCAGGGACACCTTCCACTACACCAGGCTGCTCCAAGCCCTGTCCAACACACCCTGAACTCTTCCGGAGACGGGACAGCCACAAACTTTCATCATTTTGGGTGAGTCCATGCCCTCAGATCACTCCAGACCCATCACTTTGGATCGGGTCTCCTTGTAGGATCACCATTACTGTGGTGAATCCAGTGTGACTTCTTCAAAGCACTCCAGACTCACCTCTGTAAAGGCTGGAGAGCTCCAGCAACATCTCCTCAAGCCTTGGCCAACCCCTGCCAGAGCTGGAGAGGAACCAATCCTGAACCAAATCTCAAAGCCTGGGTCTAGGAGGACTCAAAATCAAGGACAGCACAAAGAAAAGTGTCACTTGAGCTTTACCACCCATATTTAAGTCCTGTGCCATGATAGTGTTACACCTAATGATGCCACACCACCAGAAGGAAGCATCTCAGGCAAGATCACCATGTTACCTCCTCTGGAAAAGTCCTTGCCCCGTTTTGGCATCAGGAAGAGGCAGTGCCTTTACTGGGACAGGCCTGGGAAGGCCTGCAGGGTGTTGCTGGATTAAGCCCCTGCCCAGATAAACACCTCCAAGTAAGAGGGAGAATTTAAAACTCATAAAACAGCCAAACCTAAACAAACAGTAAGGATTTGAGGGCTTTGCTTTGGAATAAAAGATTAATAGATGTATTGATTGACTTGAGGGGCTGGGACAAAGGCTGACAGCCGTGTTTATTTTTTAGCATCTATCTGTGGACTTACCAGGCTTGTGTCCGAGCAAACACTGCACTAAGGAAGTTTATGAACTAACACATGAAGTGTGGTTGGGTCACCTCCAGCTCAGCCCAGGGGTTATCTGAACATGGTGCCACCAAAATACACCTGCAGGAGTTACATCAGCTTTACATGCAGGAGTAGACTACGACTAGCAGGGGATCCTGCAGCAAAGGAAGCACCAGAGGTGGAGGAGGGACACACTCTTCAGGTAAAAGACCAGGTGAAGTGTAGGGCTGTTGGCAGATCCACAGGTGCTCCTGTCCCAGTGCTGCTGCACACACCTAATTCTGGGAGAATTTAGGAAAAACCACAGCAGTGTGGCAGCTCAGGCACTGCTGAGCAATTCGGCTGCTGCCTCAGTTTTGGCACGTTGTGTCAATGCTTGGGGACCCTGTTGGGCAAGAGGTGGGTCACTGCATTGGCTGAGAGCTCAGTCTGAGCACAGAGAGGCTCAAAGAAACACCAGGGCGTTTCTGGAGAGAGTCCTTCCAGATGTAACACATCTTGCAGAGCTCCAACCACTGACAATGATTAACCTGCTGCACCCACCAGACCTCCCTGCTTCCAGATCCTGACCTGAGGAACCAGATGCCACCTGAAGCCAACTCTTCCTGCTGCCTCCATGGTGTGCAAAAGCTCCAAAATGCCAGGCAGGCAAAACCCACATGTAAAACCCCCTAAAAAAATAATCCTTGGAGAGGTCTAACAGACCAACATTCATGGTTCTTCTCATCCTGCATCCTTGTTAAGCCTTTCCCATGCAGCTTGGTCTCCCTGAAACAGCTCCACAGCACAGGGACCAGCTCTTGGAGAAGCTGAACATCACCCAATCTCACTGCAGATGGGGCAGGATGTTCTGAGTCCGTGGAGAATCTGGGACCCTTCTGCTAAATCCCCACG
This sequence comes from Anabacerthia variegaticeps, assembly GCA_035583185.1. NCBI lineage: Eukaryota > Metazoa > Chordata > Aves > Passeriformes > Furnariidae > Anabacerthia > Anabacerthia variegaticeps. The sequence continues at coordinate 60,685,836 of JAWWEW010000165.1, forward strand.
TGCCTGCAAGGATGGACACTGGAGAGGCTACAGCAACAAACCCAGAGCTGCATTTCGTATCGTTGTTGATTTGAAACACCACTTTAAAAAAAAGCAATTATTACAGAAGAGGGAAAAACCCAGAAGACTTAAGTGACCATTTTAAAGCTTTCAGCTCTTTAATTGTGGCTTTCCACACGCTGATAGAGAAACCAGTGCCTGCGCCACAAGAAGCTTCTTCCCGAAGTGCTCTCTGCATCCCTGATATCCAGAGCATCTTGGAGAGAGACCTTCTGAACATCCCAAGGGGAAGGAGGAGGTCCAGCCCTGTAGGTGAGGTGGTGCCAGTTACCCACGGTGACAGTGAGGAAAGTGTGACAGCCCTCCACAAAGGGAGTGGGTGGGCAGAGGAGCTCCCAAATCCCATGGATAAGGTGCTTTGTTCCTCTCTCCCAAGGATGGCTCAAGGAATCCATGGCTGCTTTAAAAACCATTTATAGCTGCACTGCATCTCCACACAAAACCAGTGATAAATCTCCAGTCATGATGCTCTGCAGCATCTCCAAGTGTCCAAGCCTTGGACTGGGTTCTGCACTGTCCATTAAAGGTCTTCATAATGGAAGAACCACCCAACTCTCATGGAAAACACCAAGAATTGTCCATCTAAACCCCTCAATCACCACCAGCTTCACACCTTTAAGCACTGCCAATACAAGGGAACGTTTTCAGATATGCCCTGAAGATGGTGGATCCCAGCCCTACTTGCAAGAAACAATGCCTATGTTCAGTGTCTCAATCCCATTTCCTCCCAGTAAGTCCCCAGTACACTTCTGGACTTGCCTCAAGTCCCCCAGTTTACTTTTGGACACCAAGCATCAGCTTCTTCCTTGCTTTAGGAACTCTTGAAACATGGAACTGCAAATCTACACGGAGCTACGTGAAATACAAGGGGCTCCCCTGGAGAACACACGTTTTCTGCTCTTACAGCTTGGCTGTTTTTCCCTCCTCTCCAGCTCCCAAGTCTTTATAATCCTACAGAACTAGAGAAGAAAAAAAAACCCCAACACGGCAAGCAGGAAATAAAAAAGCAGGTGAGGAAAGATAAAAAAAGGAAAACAAAAGGAGTTTTCTATGGCCCAGATGAGTTTAAGCCCCCTGCTAACCACGGCAAAGCAGCAATTCCTAGCGGGATGGGGGGAGCTTCCCGTGGGTACTCACTGGTGCTTGTGCTAGTGCCGATGGTGTTGATGGTGGTGGGGACGGAGGAGGAGGAGTAGAGGGGCAGGTGGCCGTTCTCGCACGCCAGGTTTTTGTCCTGCCAGCTGGAAGCGCTGACGCTTATCCCCGAGTCTCGAGAGTTCTGCCACCCGTTGAGTTTGTCGTCGGAGTTCTGTCTTTGGTGATAGTAGTGAGCCTGCCCGTAGTCCACCGAGTCCGAGCGGCCCCGGCCCTGCCCGCCGAAGCCTCCCGACGTGCGGTCCTCCAGGTGGTTGAGCCACATGGCCAGGGCGCTGCGGTCCTCCAGGGAGGTGGCGGGGTGGATCAGGGCGTAGGACAGCAGCTGCCGGCTCTCCTCGATGTGCTGGTTGTGCTCGATGGAGTGCGCCAGGATTTTGGGCAGCAGTTTCATGTACTCGACCTTCGCCTCGATGTTGCCGGGCTTCAGTAAAGGCAGGTGGGTTAACAAGAGGGAGATCACTTTATCCTTGGATTCCTGTTGCCACTGGTTAATGATTCCTGTTGGAGGAATAGGGGAAAGAAAAAAGGGAGATAATTGAGAGACCGGCACACAGGCCTAATTAAGATATAAATAGAATGTGGCAGGGTAAATCCAACATGGGATTTCTGCATCCAAAGAGATGTCTGCATGTGTGAGGCCATCTCCCAGGCAGGGAGGTCACCACCCTCTGAATACCATCTCATGGCAAAAGTGTGCCAAACTGGATGCCAAAAATCACCAGCTGCTCCTGAAAATCACTCGAAAAGCCAAACTAACCCAGCTCTGCGGCCACGCAGCTCCACTGCTGTTGTTCTAATGTTAATCACAGTCAAGATTTGGCCCAAACTTTCCCATATTGTTGCAGATTACAAAAAATACCACTCAAAACCACTTTGTGGATAATGTCAACCTTTTAAAAGTGCTCACTGGAAAATGGAAAAGGTCAAGATTCAAACAAGATAACACAGGTTAGAGTCAAGGAGGGAGAAGGGAAGAAACATCCCAACAGGAGGGCAATCACCCATCCAGGGTGTTGGTCCATCCACCAGCCCCAAAGGTATGGAGGGAAGGGCTGAGCTGAAGCAGTCCCAGGGCTCTTGTTCCTTTCTTTGCTCACAGCAGATAGGAGAGGTTTCAGAAGACCAGACAAAAAAGACCAAACATAGGGTTTAACTTCAAAAAATATGCAGAAGGAAAAGTCAGGGAATTACAAACTGGTCACTTAACTCGAACTCCTGGAAAACTGATGGAACAAATAATGAAACAACCTATTTGTAAGCACTTAGAAGATAACAAGATGATAAGTGACTGCCGACACCGATTTGTCAAGAAAATTTAATTTCCTTCTGTGACAGAGCAACTGGCCTGTGAATTGCTGGGGGAACAGGCTGAGCTGTATATCTTGATATTCATTAGGTGCTGCCACACATGGCTCCCTCAGCAGCACAGCAGAGAGGAGCTGCTCTAATGTGGGCAAACAACTCATCCAAAAAGCACACGGAGCGAGTCGGGGGTGGTGATTCACCCTCTCACTGGGAGGGTGTGCTGAGCAAGGAGGCCTGTCCTGGCTCTGACACTGCTCAGCACGTCATCAGTGACACGGGTGAAGCGATAAATGTGTGCCACATGCAGGTATTGTGGTAAGAGAAAGGACAACAGACCTGAAAACTGGATTGGAAGTCAAACAATGTTGAGGATCCAGGGAATGGCTGGAACTGTGCCAGGGCAGGGTTAGGTTGGATATCAGGAAAGGTTCTTCCCCCAGAGGGTGGTGGGCACTGAGCAGGCTCCCCAGGGCAGTGGGCACGGCCCCAAGGCTGCCA
>JAWWEW010000165.1:60693907-60734994 GCA_035583185.1 Anabacerthia variegaticeps
TGGGAGGGTGGGCAGGCCCTGGCACAGGGTGGGCAGAGAAGCTGTGGCTGCCCCTGGATCCCTGGAAGTGTCCCAGGGCAGGCTGGACAGGGCTTGGATCAACCTGGGCTAGTGGAAGTTGCCCCTGCCCACAATAGGGAGTTTGGAAACAAATGATCTTTAAGATCCTTTCTATTCCAACCCATTCCAGGAGCCCAAGTTTATGCTGACTGGGGTTTTGACAAAGCGGGCAAGATGAATGATGTGTAGTTTATGAGTAGTTTATAATCAACAGAGCTGATTAACACTGAAAGTGTTTCAAACATTGCCCAAGGATTTTCAAAGTGACAAAGAGGACATTCACACAGCAGGCTTGGTATCACTGCTCCTCAAGGCTAAGTCAGTGCATTTAAGGGCTCCAGTTGTCAGTAAATTGCTCTTAAATTACTGTTTTATTATGCCCTTATTTTCAGTTTCACAAAGTTTTCCATAAAAAGTTCTCAAAAGCCCATTCAGATAATTTGCCCAAGCAAGTAATGACTAAGAAACGGAATCACAGAATCAGTAAGGTTGGAAAAGACCTCTAAGTTCACTGAGTCCAACCATTAACCAGATGTTCAAATCCAAAGGGCACCCTTGAAGCACCTTCCCAGCAGGGCTGAAAAGAGCACCACTCTCAGATGTACTCACGGAGAAAAAAGAGGAGTTTGGACTAAAAATTTAGGCTGAGATCCCTGATCTTGCCAAGTGACAAACTGCAGCATTAGGGATGGCAGGGAGGAATTGGGTGCTCCTGCAGAGCAACCAAGTGTTCCTAGGGATGGATGACATCGAGGTCAAACCAGAACTCCAATCCGTGCTCAGGCAGCTGGAATCTGCTTCAAGCAAGCCTGAAATTGGTGGCCACAGAGCAAGTGATGGCTATTTCTGGGAGGGCAGGAAGGTTTCTTCAAGAGGCTTCCTCAGCAGCTCCCAGAAGAGGTTCCCATTGTTCATTGCTTCCTGGATCATCGATGCAGCACCGGCTCTGGGCAATGGGCAGTGCTATGTGGAAGCACCCACTTTTTTTGTCAGAGGCAGAAAAATCAGCACTCAGACTCCTCCTCCTCCTAGCAGCACCTCACTACCCACCAGCTTCTCCACACACCCATGGGAGATGCTGCCCTTCCATCAAAATCACCCAAATCTGTGGTAACCAAGGCCATCTCCAGTCAGCCCTGGGACCTCACACCTATCCAGCTGCCTGGGTGCCCTCAAGGCAGGTCAAGAAACCTGACCCTGCACATGAACACAGCCCAACAACCTCTGTGTGGCCACAACATCATCTCCAGTGAGCAGCCACCAAGAGACAAACCTCAACCCTCTGTCTACCAGAAACTTGCTCCAGTGGCTCCCGAGCACTTCAGTTTGCCTTCCTTTCCAGTTGAATTTATCCATTTTAAGATTGAATTTATCTGGCTTCAGATTCTGAATTAAATGATCTTTAAGGTCTCTTCCAACCCAAACAATTCAGTGATTCTATGAGTGGAGTGGAGAGACCCCACCCCACCTCACAGGGGGCTGTTTGCTGCAAAATTAAAGCAGGAAAGAAAAAAAAAATGAAGAGATTTCACCCACAAGCCTGAATTTGCATGGAGTGTATTGACCAAGGGCAGGCTGCTGCCAGTCCTAGCCTTCCCACAACTGGATTTGCTGGTCTGTGAGATGATCCAGCTCCCCCCCATCCATCATACAAATCCTCTCTCCAACAGCTCTGTGGATGTGAACCTCTGCCCTGGCTCCTGCTGCAGCAGCTCTGCTGAAGGTGAACCACAGAGCGTTTCCAGCCAAAGGGATTTAAATTCCTATTTGCAGTAATTAGCACCTGCACACCAGCCTAGTCACAAATACTTTGTTTGGGTGAATTTACATCATTCACTTCGTAAATCAGCCTCATTCAAAAGGCCAACATTAAGGAAAACAAAACAAGAACCCTGTTGGAAACTCTCTGTACCCTGTCCAGAGCACATCAATACCTTCACTGCTGAATCTGGCAGCCCTCTCCCTCCACCAGAGGCCAAATTATCAGAATTTCAGCATGTGCCTCCTTGTGATTGCTACTGAAGCTAATTAAAAGGAAAAAAATCTCCGTGATAAAGGTTATTGCAGACCTGCCAGTTGCACAAGGCAGAGGGATAAGCTGACACTGAAACGCTGGTGAACCTGAATCCTCCTTGTCTCACCAACATGGATGCAAAATCATGGATAACACGGTGAAGAAGACACTGGTGATGCTTCCCAGCACCTCAATGTCCATGAGGCTGCAGCATGGTGTGCAATCCCCACCACCCTCCCCCTGCTATGTCTGAGTTTATAACTTAAGCCTTCACTAGTGCTGACCTCAGCATGGGGTGGGGGGACCTAATCCCATATGTCTGAAGGCAATGGGAGTTGTGCCAACCAGCATCGTGCCCACTGGATCCGGCACCCAGGGCTGCCTGGCACCTCTTGTGACTGACTCCACTCTGCAGCAGCTGGGAGAGGCCAGCTCAGCATCCTGGGAACAGCTTCCCCACAGGTCCCAAAGCTGCTCCCTCCGGCAGGAAAAGTGGGATTTGACAGAGGAAAAGCCAGGAAAACCCCACAGTTGGCTTTTTGCTGTCACTCCCTGCCATGCAGGTCTAACAGACTGACCTGTGGAGAAATTTGGGAAGCAGTGGTGAAGAATAATCCTTGGCTAGGAGCTGGGAACAACCAGAAGACCCGTAAACAAGCCCTGGACACCAGCGGGGCTTGGAGACTGGTGGGAATCAGGGCTCTGTGCTTCTCCTGGAGCACCCACCCCAACAGCTGTGAACCTCCAGCTCCAAGGTGCTCAGGACCATCCCAGCTTTTTGAATCCATACGGACATAAAAAGGCAACCACAGAATTCCCCTTTCCCTGTCTGCTCGCTTTCCTGTGCAGATTTAAGCACTGATGACTTCTCTGAAGGACAGGTAGAGCTTTTGGCCATCAGCACCCATGAGGGGAGGACAGACAGACAGCAGTCTATGCCCTGCATCACACAGGGCACGTGTACTATCTCCCTTCTCCAGCATTCACATCCCTATTTGCATCCTGGCTCCGTCACGGTGCCAAGGAGCACTGGCACTCGATGGAAAACTTGCCAGTGGTGCTGTGCAACCTCTGGGTTCACATGGTGCTGGCTCTCCTCCGTGTTCCCAGCACTACATCACACTCTAAGAGGCTAAAAATACAGCAAGTACTTTCCTAATGTTTCTTTTCCACCCGAGCAGCCATAGCAGAGCAGCTCCGAGCAGGAGGGGAGGTGAACGCACCTGAGTGGATGGAGGGAAGAGAGGCCAGAAAAACGGAGCAATAGGCACAGCACGTCCTGCAAAATGAGGTGGCTGGGGAAGTCTCTGCTGCAGGGAACACTGGTTCCTTGGAAACACAAGGGCAAGAGCCACACAGCCACAAAAAGCAAAGCACTTGTGACCACAGAGCAGGATTTAAGACCAGGCTGGATGGAGCTTGGAGCAACCTGGGATAGTGGAAGGTGTCCCTGCCCATGGCAGAGAGGTGGAATGAGGTGGTCTTTAAGGTCCCTTCCAACCCAAACTTTTCTGGGATTCTGTGACTCAGCACTGACAGCAGCACAGAAGAATTCAGGAAGGAGCACGTTCTCCATCTTTAACAACTGAGACATGATGTAAATTAACTCCATGTAATTAGGGTCCCTTTGACTTATTAAATGTAACAGAAAGAATTTAACTCCTGAAAAGTTCTGTCCCAAAGACACAACCATTTTGCAACTGCTCCCAGTAACCCCTTGGATACAATGGCCAAGTCCTTCACCACCTGTTGCCCAGGTATCTCAAAGGCACTCCACTTCTGAAGAACAGTCCATTTCCTGCAATCCTGGAATGGTTTGGGTTGGAAGGGACCCTAAAGACCATCTTGTTCCAACCCCCTGTCATGGGCAGGGTCACCTTCCACTAGCCAAGGTTGCTCCAAGCCCTGTCCAACCTGGCCTTGGACACTTGCAGGGATGGGGCAGCCACAGCTTCTCTGGTCAAATCTTTAAACAAGTTCTTACAACTCCAAAGCCAGGCTAAGGAGATGTGACCATATGGCAAGCAACTTCTGGGGGAAAAAAAACCCAAACAAACCCCTTTCCCCAAAAAAATCTTTATGGGGGATAAGACCTACTCGAGTTGTTGCCCATTTGAAGGCAGTTCTTGGGCAGCAAGTTCAGGTGATTATTGCTGACACTCCCCTCTCCATCAAGCTCTCCAAAGCAACAGCATTCCCACCAAGTCTTAGCAGGAGCTGGGAATTTCTGCACTGAAGCCAGGCTCAAAGACAACCCCCAAATGGATCACAGAATCATTTAGGTTGGAAAAGATCTCCAAGATCATCGAGTCCAACCTGTGACCAATCCCCACCTTATCACCCAGCCCAGAGCACTGAGCACCATGTCCAGTCATTCCTTGGACACCTCTGTGGATGGGGACTCCAAACCTTCCTGGGCAGCCCCTTCCAATGCTCAAACACCCTTTCCATGAATAAAATGCTTCCGGAGAAGAGATCCTGATGGGATCTTCTCATCCCATCACCCCAAACAGGCCAATGACACCTCACCAGCAGACAGGGCAGGGCAGGGAGCTCAGTGCTCTGCATCCAATTTGCAAACCCAGAATGGGAGCAGATATCCATTATTTCTGTCAGATGCAGAACAAACTGGGATATCCCTCAGCGAAACATCCCTTAATTCCTGCTGAGAGCCACAAGGAGAGGGAGCACAGCTCCACTGGGAATAGAAATAAGGAAGATTTTCATATTTTTGCCACTATTTTCCCCTCTACCTCCCGAGCTCGCCAGAGCTCCAGTCATTAGGAGGCTGTTTGTACAAACCCAGATGTATTTTTAGCACCCGAGAATCGCATGGCACAATCATTAAGGAGCTTCTGCAGACAGCAACAAGAGCAGGGATTTTTCCTTCTCTAAATTGGCTCCAGCCACCACAGTTTTCAGCCCAAAGCAGACTTTCAGGAAATTCAGAAGGAGCGGGGAGTCTTTTTCCATGACATATTTAATGCTGAGCTGAAGAACACTTGATTTTCACACTGTGCATCCGATGGGAGGTTTTATGGATTTGTTTTCTAGGCTGTACTGTTGCACACTTTTGCTACGGAGCATAATACCGTGTATTATCACAACACTCCCTAGCAACAGGACTTTAATTTAGTGCAGAGATTTCAGCATTTCACTGACTCAGAGCAAAGATGACACGCTGGGAAACCTTATCAAAAGCCCCACGGGTGCCAAGGGAACCTACACTGCATGAATGATGGTATTCCATCTCCACAACGCGACGCAGCCGGCACTGGCACGGAGAACACCTTGGGAAAGAGGGATTTGCTCCCCTGATTTCAAAAGCCACAGTCCAGCCAGAGTGGTCTCGTGGAGTGATGTCTACATTGATCAGTGTGGTGCTGGCAGGTGGGAAAGAAGAGTGAAAATCCAGCAAGTTCTGTCTGACTGCTCAGTGCTTGGACATAAAAACGTGGAACGTGGTTTGGTGTCAGAGATGAGCGCTCAGAGCCAGGTGGGGCATGAGCAAGGATGAGACACCACCTCCTGCTTTTCACCCAAAGGCCAGGAGGAGCACAGACATTTGGTAGACAACCCAACCAACCTCCAGTGAAAGCAGTCCTGAAGAGTGAAGCCAACCTGACACCAAGCCAGGAGGCACAGCACCAGTTTGCCTTTACTTGCTGGAGCCCACGAGCTCCTGGGCGCCCAAGGAGCTCCCAAGCCAGAGATGGGGAGGAAGGACTTTGGGAAGTGCAGGAAATAGTCCCAGGGTCCCAGCTGACCACAGAGGTGCAGAAGCCCCATCAACAGTGTGGACACCATGAGGTGTCCTCTGTCCTCTGGGGCAGGAGAGCAGGAGAAAGCAGGAGCACCATCCATGGGTGTGTGGAGAAAGGCTATCACAGCAGAAATGACTCCAAAGCCCTGTCCCTCTTGGACAGCGGAGCGGAGGGGAATCCATCAGCCCCTGTGCATGCAACGAGACAGAAATATAAGAGCGGCCGTGCCAGGTCTGAGGGACAAAGATATCCCGACGAGATCCTGGGTCAAGTGGCTTTTGCTGGCTGCTGTGCAAAGCCTGTGGAGCTCAGCTGGCCTGCAGGGGCAGCCGGGCCCACGGCACTGGGATGGGTCAGCAATTAACAGCACAATCAAACAGGGGGATGGAGATTATTTCCAGGAGTCACATCACTCCTCGGAGCCTGGTTTTGCTGCTTCTGGGACCTGGGGTACAGGTGGGAACAAGTTCACTGCCTGCTCTCACTGACACTGGGGTTATGCAGCCCTCAAATCCAGATTTTCAGTGGAATTTCTTGGGATGCCAAAGAAATGAAACATGCAATTCCTGTATCTCTTCTTTGAGCCTAATCCATAAAAACGCCCCAGTCTTTCTGGCTTTCAACAAGGAGACTACAGGCACAGCCACAAGCAGGGAGGAAATACTCCTCTGACTTCTTAATTTCAATTGCAAAAAGCCCTTTAGCAAAAGCTCAATTGAAATGCAGATACGTTTCTTCAAAGGCTAAAAAAAAAATTAAATATATATATATAAAAAATTATCTGAATGTCATAATGGTGTTACCTAAAATGGATAAAGGATTTAGAAGGGGGAAAAATAATACTAAAAATAAGTTATGAAGGGTATGTAAGGTATTGATATACAGCACATGGTTTAAACTGTTAATCATTGAACAGATTCCAGTATAAAAATAAAGAGACTGAAGCTGCACATAATGGAGGAGTTGCTCTATTTATAAACTTCTCTGTGCAAAGGGCAGCAAGGGCTGGGATGAGCCGGCAGTGGAGGCAGAGGGACACTGCTACAGAGCCCATATTTGAGGGAAAATAAACAGGGGGTTTATTATTATTATTATTTTTTTTAAAAGCATTGTCAACAAAATCCACCGGGGTTGTCCAGGAGCCTGTGTGCCCCGGCCATGTGAGCAGCATTTCCAGCCCTGGCATGTGACAGCTCTTCCCAATTTAGCCAGTAACTGACTCCCTCTGACCTGTAATAACACCGCTCCCAAATTAGAGCCTTCAATTTGACTTGGCTCCGGTCCTTCCCTCCCAGCGACATAAAGCATCCTTTTTCCCCCCTCTCTCCCCGAACATTCCTAATCCCATCCTTTTTCACTGCCAACTCAAACTCTCATTTAAGACTTTGCCTATTTTTTTTGGGGGGGGGAGAGGGGTTGCGGGAGGGACAAAGCGGTGCAGGCAACAAAAGGGCAGGGAAAAAAAAAAGCCCGGTGGAAAAACACCAAGAGACAAAAAAACAACAACAAAATCAGACAAAAATTCCAAGTTGGTGACATTCAGCTGGAAAAGCTCAATGACTCACATGCAAATAAAATCTGCCTAAATTCACTGCTGCATGACGCAGGCCACTGGCTTCGGCATGAAAAAGGCCGGGATGAAATCATCCCCAATTAAATGGGAGCTTGGAAGGCTGCGAAAGCAGCCGCATCAGCGCAGTTCCCCCGGCTTAGCAGGGAACACAAAGGAAGGAAGTTCAGCGGAGTGAGAACATCCCCCCTGTCCCCTCCTTCCCCCCGACACCTCGCACCATCAGTCATTCCCAACCGGCTCCGCTCGGCTCCGGCGGAGCCGCTCGCTGCGAGCCGCCTGCCAGCTTTTAATGGGCTTTCCTGGAATACGAACTCAAAAGTAAAATAAAAATAAATGTGGCTAGGTAGCGAGGCAAACCCACCCCCTCCAAGTGGCTCCTTCCAGAGGTTTCTGTCCCGCTCTTTGAGATACTGGAGAAAAAGGCTGGAGCAAATCCAGTCCCCCCTCCAATCCCCCATATACGGATTTAAATCTCAGTTCTCAGGTTTTCTCTCGCACAGCAATAGTGCTTTAAACCTTATGAGTTCTGAAGCCACGGTAGAGAAATGCACTTGGAGTGACCCGTGGCTCAGGGATGAGGCAGGGAATGGGACGGCAGGGGTTTCCCCTGTGCAGCAGGAGCATTGGGCTTTGCATCCTGCCCCTTCCATCGGGTTGTGCCATGAACCAGGTCACCAGCCTCCTCCAGGATAAAAATAGTATCATGAGGGGGAAGAATAAACCCAAAAAGGTCATTTTAACCTGGATCAGGAATCACAGCGTGGCTCTACAAAGGCTTTTGGTGCTCCACCTGAGAAGGGAAAACAAACCTGAAAACAAGTGTTGACCCCTCTTCATGCCCCAGAATGCTGCTCTGGGATTGACCTGGTGAGCATCTCCCACCTGCAGTTTGGCATCCAGCTCTGGGGCCCCCAACACAGGAAGGATATTGGAGTGAGTCCAGAGGAGGCCATGAAGATGCTCTGAGGCCAGAGCATCTCTCCTGTGAAGCCAGGCTGGGAGAGCTGGGGTTGGTCAGCCTGGAGAAAGGAAGGCTCTGGGGAGATCTGAGAGCCCCTTGCAGTGCCTAAAGGGGCTCCAGGAGAGCTGGAGAGGGACTGGGGAAAAGGCATGGAGGGACAGGACACAGGGAATGGCTTCCCACTGCCAGAGGGCAGGGCTAGATGGGATATTGGGAAAAAAACCTTGGCTGGGAGGATGGGCAGGCCCTGGCACAGGCTGCCCAGAGAAGCCGTGGCTGCCCCTGGATCCCTGGAAGTGTCCAAGGCCAGACTGGATGGGGTTCGGATCAACCTGGGATAGTGGATGGGCGTTGGAGCAAGATGGTCTTTCATGTCTCCTCCAAACCAAACCAGTCTGTGACTGATCAATCCAGGATGCAGGAGGGCAGTACCTCAGGCATCCAGAATGGTCACAACCAGTGGCTCACTGCACCTCACCTCAGCTGGGATGACACAGGAGGAAACAGGTGACCAGCTGCACATTTACTGGAAAAGTGGGGGCTGATGTGCCTGTCCCTGGGATTAACCAGTGCTGTGCTTTTGGAAGATCCCAGCCCAAGCCAAAGGCTCCTCAGCATTCCCTTGCTCCAGCCTGCAGTGGCTGCAGGAGCAGGGTGTGAACAGGTCCATAAAAGGGAACTGGGAGACACGAGCCTCCTGCCAGCGAGCCTACATTTGCTCCAGAGGAATCTGCACCTCCCCAGGGGGGAAAAAACCTTATAAAAATAATATCTGGAGGTCTAGGAGTGGGGAAAGGCTGTGACTGCCTGCAGGACACCCAGCTGCGCCGGGGCCATCTGGTCACCCACCCCTGGTGACACTGCCCTCCCTTTGCCACCAGATGCTAATTCCTTTCATCCTGCCTGGCCCCTCCACTGGTGTAATTTTAGGTCTGTGAATAGGCCCATCTGCCTTTGAGATGCTCATTTATTTTTGGCTAAGCCCCCCACCCCTTTCACCACTCCCTCCTTAAAGGAAGTCCAAAGCAGGCGCTGTGGGGAACGGTGTTCCTGGTCTGGTCCTCTAATCACCAGGAATTAAGGAGCTGTCTGGAGGATGCTCTGCACCACTGTCACTCATCAGACTGGGGCTGTCATTATCTTCAAAGCATTTTGCAAACACTTTTTCCTTCCTCCCTGCGTTGCCACAGCAAAGTAGTAATTATTCCCTTCTCCCTGAATATGGTGGGCTTGGTCCAGCACCCTGGAGCTCAGCCAAGACGTGCTCAGCAAAATTTAACAAGGCCAAAGTAAAGCTAAAACAAACTGGTTCCTATCTTTGGATGCTGGGGACTGCCACTGTTGCTTCCTGTCCCACAGCAGACATGGAAATGGGGAAAATAAAAATAAATGCTGGAACCACACTGGCCAATAGTGTAATTTCCATGTATTAGGAGGAAACGCAATGCCTGGAGGGAAAGAAGTTTTAAGGGAAGTTTTCCTTCTATACACATCTAAGTGCTATGAATAGAAGTCGCTGCCACAACTATGGAAAATAGTAGTTAGTAAAATACTACATAAAAATACTGCAAACCCCCTCATGCCCGAGGTGTCTCTGGTCACACCAGGCACCAGCGAGCCCCCTGTGGAAAGAGAAGACCAGGAGCTGGAGGGAGAAGGTGGTGTGGATCCTCCTCCATGTCCCAGCCAAAGGCATCCAGGACCCCTCAGGAGGTCAGCAGGCCAACAACGGGGGCCAACAGGCTGAGTCTGTGCACCTGCCAGCCATGAAATCACTGATTTCCCTATTTTTTATGATTTTCACAGGCATGTGGGGCAGGTGGGGAGCGCATTCCTGCCCCCAAGGTAACCCCTTCCAGGACCAATGAGCTCTTTGCACAAACGCAGGTTGTGCAAACCTTGGGCAGCTCTCCCAAAACTTTGGTGTTTTAAAGATGAGAAAGGCTGTGGTTCAGCCTGAGGTTTGGCCCAGTTCTCAGCTCTCTTGTGGACCTTCAGGAGCTACAGGGACATGGAGCCTATTGCTGGAAGTCAGTGTTACACCAGAGAACATACATATGGAGGAGTCCCCCTTGCTGCACACACCCCACAGGCTGAAGAGCAGGAGCCTGTTATGCTGCCAAGTTCCTCACAGGGAAAACACAACGAGGACATCAAAAAAAGCAAATTTCTGTGCAGTGCTTGAGGTGTTAAAATCAAGCCCTGGCTTTGGCCGGCCACAGCTCTGCCCTGCAGGAGTCTGGGGAAGCACCTGGTTGCTCATTGCTTCAAGTTCTCCGCAGTAAATAAACGAAAAAGTAATTTAAGGGATCTGATCAGATCTCAGATTTGACAAGATTTCCTCCCTGGGTAAAAACTGACCCATTTTGCCTTGGCTTTAAGGTATGGTGAAGAGAAAACTACAATAGCTTGGCTGTGAATTGAGGACAAGCAGCTACGCCCCCACAATGGGATGCAGAAGTCCCAGGAGGATTCGGGGGATGCAGAAATCCCTCCCTCCCCCTTTTCTGCTGCTCACATCACCCAGAGCAAAGCACTTGACCAAAGCCAGCGATGAGTCACCGTGAGGAGGAGACTTTCTAATTTCACCCGCTTTGATCCTGCCCTGAAGTGCCAACGTCAAAAAGGAAGGAGGGGAGAGCTGGGGCTGAGTCAGGGAGGACGGGAAAATCTCTGCATCTACAACAGAGGCATTCAGAGCAAAGTGAAACTCCTCTTTTTTTGGAAACTCCCCCCTAAAAAAGCGACTGGAAGAGGTGGGGCTCCCCAGTTTGTACCAGAGCAGTGGCACTCAGCTGACTACCTGTATCTTGCCCAGCTGTACAAGCACTCCTAAGGCAGGAACACTGTGTTAAAACACACCTTTCCCTGGGAAATCCACCTTTCCCTGGGGAATTCACTGCGCTACCCACAGCACTCGGCTTGTCTTCCCTCCATAACCAGCCTCACATTTTGTTTCTCATATCCCCACAAGCGCTGCAGGACCTCAAAACAAAGAGCGACGTTGTTCCTTCCGAATGAAACCGCTGCTCGCCCGGTTTTCATGGATATCTCACAGAAACAGCCCAGGAGCTGCAAGGATTCCTTTGGGAGGGGCTGAAACGATGTGACAGCACTGCAGTCACAGCTCTTTCCCCAGGAAGGTTTCCATGATGCTCTTTCCACTGAGAACACGCGACGGGGTCAACGTGGACACTGAACTTAAAGGACAAAGAAGAACTCCAGTCCTTGCAATCACATGTTCCCGTTGCCTGGCTGGGTGGTTTGGCCACACTTGGCTCCTCTCCAATAACTGCTGACGTCCATCAAAGGTGCCAAAATTACATTGAGGAGCCAAACTCCTGTCCCAGCTCTGAGAAATTATTAGTTTGACACATTTTAGTGCATGAAACCTGAAAAGCTTTCACCATTATTGCAAGTTTGCACTCAAACCAAAATCCTCCTTCTCCACCTGTCTGGCTAAAATGTCCATTTTCAACTACTATAAAAACCACAGAAGAATTTGAAATCTCATTTTCTTGACCAAATTCCATGATTTTTGAAAAGAACCTTTCAATGAAACAAAACCCTGATATTTTTGTGGAGGGAGGGAGCGAGAGGAACAGACCTCCCTGCCAAGGAAAATCTCCTTCCCTGCATCCTTTTCCCCCTGAAAAGCAGCAACATGTTGCAATAACCCACATGGAAGGATTCAACCTTCACTACTCAGAAGTGATCAACAGGAGAAGCAACAGGATTTCTGGAAGCTGCTGACCTCTCTGTTATCCTCCAGGCTACTGATTCCAGCTGACTGGAGTCTCAAGTGGCTCTGAGCCAATCTATGAAGACAGCAGTAAATGTGCAGAAATCCAGTAAATTAGGAGAGATGCACAACACTCAGAGGGGTCCAACAGCCTGACCACTTCAGGGCTGACCAAAATTTAAAAATATTGTTAAGGGCATTGTCCAAATGCCTCTTCAGCACTGACAAGCCTGGGGCATTGACCACCTCCCTAGGAAGCCTATCCCAGTGTTTGACCAGAACTTGGTAAGGGAATCATAGAATCCCAGAATGGTTTGGGTTAGAAGGGACCTTAAAGCCCATCCAGTTCCATCTCCCTGCCATGGGCAGGGACACCTTCCACTAGCCCAGGTTGCTCCAAGCCCCATCCAACCTGGCCTTGGACACTTCCAGGGATGGGACAGCAACAGCTTCTCTGGGCAACCTGTGCCAGGGCCTCACTACCCTCATTGTGAAGAAATCCTTCCTAATATCTAACCCAAATCTACCCTCCAAGTTTAAAGCCAGTACTCCTTGTCCTTCCAAATGAAATATTCTGCTCTGTTCCAGTCTATTCTCTCCTACTCCATCCTCATGCAATTCCATGCAGCTGGTTTCTACTGCAGGCACATCTACCCTGCACAAAGACCTGATTCCTGAATACCTCCTGCAATTTGGGCTCTGTCTGGAGAGGCACAAACTGCACCCACCCAGCATGGAAGAGCCAGAGAAAGGCTTTACTGTGTCACGACACAGCAATAGCATCAACCCACTCAGCACTATGTCTGCAACCTCCAGCTCAGGGGGAGATCTGGTCTACATCCCAGTTCTCCACTAGAAAAGTGAAGCTCCCAGTTCAAAGGGATTCCAGCAACTGCTCAGACACTCCAGGTTTCCAACTCCCTTTGTGTGGTGTGAAGGCAAACTTCAGGATGGGGTTTTACACTACTCTGAGCTATCCTCTGCCTCCTCCAGCTTCCCATCATGTTTCCTCCTGGTATCAGGAAGAGAAATGTCTTAAGCAGAGGGGAATCGGAGGATGCAGCTCTCCAGCACACTGGCAATCCCTTAAAGACAGGCACTCACATGAGTAATGCCTGCAAAGCCTCTGCTCCTCCTCTGGGCTACTTTACAAGCAGCAACACAGCAAGAGACTTGTAAAAGGCAGAAAATTGGACACCAGGAACAAATTCCCTGCCCTGCCACTTTCCACAGTGCCTTTGCTGCTGTGGAATATGACCATATGGACACTGGACAACAAACTGCCATTCTCAACATGAAGCAGCACGACAAGAAAAGCTGCAAAACAAACACTGAGAGGTTTTATATGGAAACACAGCAGGAGGCAATGTTATTCCCAGAGATGCTTCTCCATCAGATGCTGACAATCGGTTCAGAGCAAGAAACAGCACCAGCTTCAGCAGGACCAGCTCCCAGCAGCACAGGGAGGAGGTGGGGAAGGTGCTGAGAAGCCCTGGTTTCCCACTCCCACCATATACCACTGGGAAATACTGGAAAACAGATTTTTAGGGAGATCACAGATGCAGTAAACTCCTGGCTTGAGAAAGCAACCAACACAAGGCCATGCTCAGCTTTCAGACCTTATAATGGCCACCACTGTTTGCAGCAGGAAGTTATTTTGGGGTGAAACCCGATCAGCTCTCAGGGCAGTGGCACAAAGGCCAGGAGAAGTGTCTCCCTGCTCTCCCTGGGATGCAGCTGCCAGGGCCCTGCCTGAACCACTCCCTGCTGCCCCTCTCCTACACCCCCAGTGCCACTCAGTGCCTGCTTATGTTGCTGATGCCAATGAACACAAGGTAGAGTAGAGCAGAGTACAGTAGAATATTCTTTTCTTCCAGGATCCCAGAGGACTTTCACCTCCTGCATACCTTCCTAACATCCTTTCCCCTCTGCCACTCAGTGAGGACTTCTGCTAACAGGAACTGACAGGGATGGACTGATCCCAATGCTTTTAGTGCTGAGTGAACTACCTGCAAAAGCCATGGAGCTGCAAGGCTGGAGCTCACCAGCATCTCCTTCATCCTTGGACCAGCCTTTCCTTTCTTTCAAGTACTTTGACAGGAGTTTAAAGCTTCCTGCACCTTCGGTGGTGGCACAGGAGATGTGGCAGGACACCTTGTCAGTGGAAGATGAGTGGCAAAGTCAGAGTTCTTCAAGCCCTGCTGTCCTTGACTTCAAGCTTGACACCTCTCACTGCTCCGTATCACAATGATTTTCCACTACACCAAACAAATCAGAGCTGGGTTAAAAACCCATTCCCTCACCCTCAAACCATCCCAGTCATCAGTGCACGTAACAGCCCAACAAGGCAGTGGAGAACCATCTCCCTCTGACTCAAACCTGCCTCTGGGTGAGTGATGTCCAGGAGGACTTGTGGGTTGCTGGCCACTGTGTCACCCACCCACTGGTGTTTCACAGGGACTCACTGCTGATGGGATCAGCAAGCAGCTTTCCCGTGGCAACTCAGCCCTTTCAGGCAGGGGTCTAAAACTGACCACCCAAGGGGAGGAACTGCAAAGGGGACATGGGAGGTTTGGGCTTTGAGAGAGCAAAAGAACATTCAAATGGTGGAGGAAAACAAAGCAACCCAACCTCTGAGAACATTTCTACATCATCTTTTGTTTGAGGCATTTTCTGGGTAACCCCATGAAACTGGAGGCACCCAACAGTCGCTGTGTCCTGTGCAAACTTTGTATTAGAGAAAGCTTTTCTTCTCCTCAGCTCTTAAAATAAAAAGTTGGTTTCTCCAGCCTGGCTGAACTTCACCACACCGGAATGCAACCCTCCCAGCACCAGCTCACAGACCCACAGCCCTACCATACAAACCCAGTTTCCTGGACACTTGCACCACAGCCTCTAAATTCTGTTGTGGTCTGGACTTCACAGGCTGCTGGTTTTAATATTTTTGGATGTGGAAAGCAAGGCAAGTTCCCTGCGAGTTCCAGCCACTTTCTTTAACCCTTTTTTTTTAGTGGAAGGCACATTTTCCATGATGCTGCAGAAGAGACACAAGCCAGTGCAGGAAGACACAAAGGTGGCTCTGGGGCACAGCTGGGCCCTCCCATCCCTGACTCTCAGCACATGATTTCTAATAGACTGATGGGACTGCCTGAAAACACAGTTGCTTCCAATCTCTCTTCATGTCAAGACCAAGTGAAGTTACTTTTCATTACGAAGAGATGTCTATTATCAATATAATTTATGGCTTGGCATTATTCAGGGAGACTAATGAAGGATCCTTGCTTCTAAAGATAAAACATCTTTCCAAATCCTTCCCATACACGTACTGCTTGTACAGAGTTCCTGCATTATTCATCAGTGACATCAGGGCCCTCTTGCAATGCCTTTCCCATAGCAGTGCCCTCCACAGTGGGCTGCTCCAGGTGGGATGAGGAGACCCAGACCCACCTTCTTCTCCTGAGCAGAGCAGTCTGAGTCCTCTGGGATTCTCCAGGTGAGTGGGGTTGGGACTTCTCTACACCTTTTCTGCCTAGAAGTCTCCTAGTCTTTCACAGTAGGGTTTATATCCCAACCTCATCCTGAAGGAATTTTCTGAGCCAAAACCCAGAGGAACATCAAGCTGATGGTGGTGATGACAAACATGGCTGATGGATGTAATTCAGCTTTGGAACCTGACCATCTGCCATACTGCAACACCACAGGTTGGCTCCTGGTCCTTTCCTGACTATGGATTGACACGACCAGAGAGATTTGAAAGATTGGTACCTCCCAGTGTAAAGCATCTCCCACCTCACAGAGTGAGGACTCACAACAGCTCGTGAGACCCAAGTGACAGGAGAGCAGGGCTGTCCTTGGGAGCTCTCGATCCTGCAGCACCTTCTTTAGAATCAGAGTAATTTATGTTGGAAAAGATCCCTGAGTCCAACCATTAACAAGGCCACCACTAAACCATGTATGTAAATGCTGCATCCACTGGGCTTTTAAATCCCTCCAGGAATGGTGACTCCACCACTGCCCTGGGCAGCCTGTTCCAAAGTCTGACCTTTGCCACTGTCTGATGCTGGGGGGCCTCTGGGCATCCTCAGCCACAGTTCCCCAAAGTTCTAGGAGAAGCCAAGGCTGCCAGCATGAGCAGCACCATCTGATCAGCCAGTGCATGACACTGAGCAAGGACATGTTTGTCATTTCTCCCTGGCCTGTTTCACAAGCTTTGTGGCGACTGTTATGCCCTGGGCACCTTCACACCTCACAAGGGTGAGGCCTTCAAGGGAAAGCAAAAAAACAAGCTCCCTGGCAAGGTGGTTGCAGGCAGCTACAGGGATCAAAGCTGTGGGCACCAACTCCCATGAAACTTCAACACCAACAGGCACAAAGACCTCACCCAAGAGCCAAAAACAGGAAAGTCAACCCTGCTGCAGCTGGTGAAGCAGAGCCCTGGTGCTGCAAGGTCCTAAAAGACATCTATCACATGAGAGTCCTGTGCCTGATAAGCCACCGTGGGGACACAGGACCCATCTGATTGACCACTATTTTAGGAATGTCCAAGCCAAGCCCACCAGGACAGCGTTCCCCAACCCTGGTCACAGCCCTGCAGAGCACTGGAGATCTGGAGCTGGGCAATGCTGCCTTGCATTGCCCAAAACCAGACCCTGGTGCAATGCTGGTCACACCAAGAGACACCCACCACCAACCTTGTTCCACCTCAGAGAATCACATCAGAGCTGAGGAAAACCCTCAGTGCTGGCAAAGGAAGAGGAACAGGCAGGGAAGGAGGCAGAAGATACCTCTGTCACTGTAGGAAAACACACAGATCCTCAGCGAGCAGCATTTGGGAACTTGCTTTTGATCTCAGGTTATGCCTGTAGCATCTCTTTGATGAAACCTGTACTCCATAAACAAATCCTAGCCCAGGGGAGGAAGAGGGTAACCAAAAATCCCAGCTTGCTGTTGAATTTTCCAAAATAAACAGCATGCTCACAGTATCAACCCCAACCTTGCTCATCCTCCCCAGCCATGTGAACGTTGCTGTCCTCCAGCAAAGTGTATCACGGATCTTTATCATCCTCCCTGCATCCCTGCAGAACAAAACCTTTGCTTCAACCAAGTCCCCCATTGCTCAGTGTGTTTACACACAGGATAGGAAGGGAACTCCAGCCCCAAAGACACTTCACAGAAGAGCAGTTCATAACCCTGAGGAGCAACACTGGAAAGCACCACCTGAATCAACCAGCACCTCTGGTAGTGAAATCCACAGCTCCCACAGAATTACTTCCAGTAAGACAGAGAAGTCTGACTCCCTCAGCCTCACGCCCACAGCCTCAAGTGTCCAGCAAAATCACAGCTCCTGGAGACTTTCCCACTTGCAATGACAGGGCAACTTCCAGAAGAGAAAGAGGGCTCAGGGCAAAGTGGTAGAAAGAGCACTAGTTTATGGATGAGGGAAAATTTGCTTGCAATAAGGGCACCAAAGCACCAGACTGAGGAGCCAGGACAACCTTCACAGAAGAGTTTAAGAGCAGAGAAGACAAGTGTGTCTAAACTGGCCCAACTCTACTAGTGGAGGAAGACAGAGAAGTGACTTTGATGCTCTTTCCAGGGGTCTGCATAGCAGATATTTTCAGTAACTTTTTAAACAATATAAAGATAAAAACATTCATTCAGAAAATTCAAAGTTAACTAGTCCAAAGGGTATCTACTTCACTTGTTCTTCTTGAGGATCCTGCAGACATCAATTAATACTCCTCCTGCAAAGTAAGGGAGGGCTGTATCATAGAATCCTGGAATGGTTTGGGCTGGAAGAGACCTCAAAGACCATCTTGCTCCAACCCCCTGCCATGGGCAGGGACACATCCCACCAGCCCAGGTTGCTCCAAGCCCCATCCAGCCTGGCATTGGACACTTCGAGGGATCCAGGGGCAGCCACAGCTTCTCTGCCCAACCTGTGCCAGGGCCTGCCCACCCTCCCAGCCAGCAATTCCTTCCCAATATCCCATCTAACCCTGCCCTCTGGCAGTGGGAAGCCATTCCCTGTGTCCTGTCCCTCCATGCCTTTTCCCAAGTCCTTCCCCAGCTCTCCTGGAGCCCCTTTAGGCACTGCAAGGGGCTCTCAGGTTTCCCTGGAGCCTTCTTTTCTCCAGACTGAGCAATCCTTGTTTTTTTCCCACAGATCTCCTGCAAAGGTGAAGACAAGCTCCACTCCATGCAGAGATGCAGATCCTCCCTGGCTGAGCTGGACTGTGGCTCTGTATTGCTCAACAGAAACAGGATAATTCACACCTGCTGGGACAATTTCTCACCTCTGGCAGCTGAAACCACATAAACCAGTTGGATGCTTACAGTCAACAAGTTTCTCCACCTCCTCTGCAGTTCAGTGAAATTGTTTTTAAGATCCTTTGTCTAGAACAACACAGACAGCAATGTTTACTTAAAAACAAACACGTAGGACAGAAAGTGCTTTTCCTGAGCTTCCAAAGGCACGTGGGTTCAATTGGAAGGCGTGGGGCTGGCGGGGAGGGGAGTCCTGCTGAACAGCTAAGGTAGGTGATACGACCAAACATCTGAAAGGCTGGAAAAATAGCTTCAGAAAGCATTAGCTCCTGCACTTCCATGTAATCAGATACAATGCTAGCCAACAAAATCCTGGGTTTAATAGCCAATCCAAGTTTTCCTTGGCTGGCAGACAAAATTTGCTTTCTGTTTTTTAACTCCAGCATAAGCTACTCCTGAGAAACAGATTTTGCCTGCACTGTATTTTAAATGAGTCAATAAGGATGTGATTTAGAGGAGTTAGTACTCAAATGGTTGGGGTGATGTTTTTCCATTTCTTATTGCTGAGCAAATGCCCTACTCCCACCTCTGTGTCTGGCATGTAGGAAGTCTGTCTAGGGCAGCAATGAGCGATCCCCCTGTGATTTAGGAATGATTTTCCATCACCCTGAGCAGATATATTCTGGTTTAGAGCCATTGTTGTATCAAGCTGCCCTTGCCCTTCAGATCTCCACATGTGCACAGGTAAGACTCTACATGGAGAAAACTGGGTGTCCATCCAAGGGATTTCATGTATTCAACAGGAGAGAAATCAGGGCTCCCATTAGTAGCATCCTTCAAAAAAAAACCCCACCCATTCCCAGGGAATGAGGAGGACAAGGATACCAACCCCTTGACAGTTTTATTTTTATCAGATAAAGAGTTTTCAGGCAGGCACTTACCTGTGAAACCTGGAGTAAATATGCAAGACCATCATGATTAAAAGATGATCTGTGCAGCTTTAACTAAAATATATATACACAAAATATTTTATAATCTTACCCATTTTGATAATTGGCCTATTCAAATTTGGGTACCAAGATTATTTCTGAAGTGGGAAAGTTGGAGAGTTTAGATTCCTTTCAATAACTGCACGACCTTTTTATCAAACTTTCCAAACCCACACATGCACAGACAATGTGTGAGAGCTTGTGACCTCAAGGTGAATATTTCACAGTATGTTGGCTGTCCAAGGCAGCAGTTGGACTTGGTGATCATAAAGGTCTTTTCCAACCTAAACTACGATCCTGTAGGTGTGTATTTGGATAAACACACTGGTTTTGCATGAAAAGATCATTCTAAAGGTCTAAAACAGAGCATGTGCCTTGCACTGTGTGCTTACACTACATGAGTGCAGGATACACAAACGGGATTTTTCTGTCTTCATAGGTCAACTAAAACCCCCAACAGGTTGCCTAGAGCCCTTTAAGGCTTTATTTTTATTTTCTGACCAGCTATCCACGTTCAGGGACAGGACCCCCACAACAGGCACCCTGTGGGTGAAGCCCCCAGCCCTGTGACCGGCCGGGCAGGAGGCACAGCAGCTCATCAGATACAGCAAACTCATGACCACGGGTCTAAAAATACACTCCTGGTATCACAGCAGGCCAGGAATAGACCAGGAAGGGAGGATGGATGAAGCTGTTCTGACAGGATTTTCTTTGTTTTATCTTTTCACACCTCCCAAAGGCTGAAACTGTGAAAAATTAACCCTGTGAGATGAGTCTATGTGCCTGGCTCTGGGGGGACCTTCTCACTCTCTACA
The DNA here is from genome assembly GCA_035583185.1 of Anabacerthia variegaticeps. NCBI lineage: Eukaryota > Metazoa > Chordata > Aves > Passeriformes > Furnariidae > Anabacerthia > Anabacerthia variegaticeps. The sequence continues at coordinate 60,714,093 of JAWWEW010000165.1, forward strand.
ACTCCCTGGCAGGAGGGGAGAGCCAGGTGGATGTTGGGATCTTCTCCCAGGTAACAAGCGACAGGACAAGAGGAAACGGCCTCAAGTTGCACCAGGGAGGTTTAGAATGGGTATTAGGGAAAATTTCTTTACAGAAAGGGTGGTCAGGCATTGGAACAGGCTGCCCATGGCAGTGGAGGAGTTCCCACCCCTGGAGGGATGTAAAAGCCATGTGGATGTGGCACTTGGGGACACAGGTCAGTGGTGGCCTTGGCAGTGCTGGGGGAATGGCTGGGCTCAATGATCTTGGAGGGCTTTTCCAAACTAAACAATTTCATGGATCTACGATTTCCACAACACCTATTACTCTGAACCAGCATCTTCCCTGGCTAAAGGGACCAAAAACCCCATTAAAAGCCCAGAGTTATTGATCTGCTTGTCACAGCACAGAGAGGGAAAAGTGTCACCTGTCCAGAACACACACAGCTGAGCTCAGAGTGTGAAGGAAGGTCCCTCCAGGTGCTGCATAAAGGGCACTTTATAGGGAATAAGTAAAGAGAAATCACAGCCACTGCCATCTCATCTTCACCTCAAAAAGCAATCGGCATTGCCAGAATGTGCATTCTGAGACAAGGCTGGAGCAAGAAACGCGGTAGGCCTGGGGAGAGAGCCAGCTAAGAAAAACTAACCCACCAAAAAACCCCACCATGAGACCATTCACAGGCTCATCAGCTGATGGGAGGGCCAGGAGGGGCTGGACTGTGGTCATTTACTCTGCTTGGCTGAATGAGGAGGGTAAAGGTAAGCTTACAGGAGGTGAGCCCTGCAGCCTGTCCTGCAGCATCCACCCCATGTATCCTCCAAGAAGTTGACATTCCCAAACTGAGCCCCATGCTGAGTCCACCTAAACCCATAATAACCTGCTGCAAAGGTTAATCACACCACAAGCTACAAACCCAAATCCCATCTACAGCCTGAACGTCTCCAGCATCCACTTCCACCCTTTCCTGCTTTTAAAACCAGCTCCTGCCCTCCACTGAAACCACCCGCGTCGGTATTTATAGATGGGTGGATAAATTCCTTGTGTCCTCCCACATAAACTAAATGACTGAGTTTCCTTACTCATTCCCCCAAATGCAGGCTGCCACAAGGACTTCTCCCACGGGCACTACCCCTGACAGGGGACTAACAGAGATTTATCCTGCAGGCAGCACATCCTTTATTCACCGTGTTATCCTGGTTGGAATATTCCACACTGGTACTGACTGCATCTAACATCTTCCTCCAGTGACTCTCTGCTTAACATGCAAACCGGGCAAATCAACTTTCCATTGGAGTTCATCAGCATTGAAATGAGGGCGAGTCCCTGCTGGGGTTGGACTTGCAGGCCTAAAGACAAGGGGAAGAATTAGGAGACAATTAACACCCATCTATTGACCACAAAGCCAGCGGGTCAGTGTCACTCTCCAGATTAGTGTCTCCAGTAGCCCGTCCTCTCCTAACCTGCAGTCAGCACACCTTCCCCAAGCCTGGGTTGGCTACAAAGGGAATTTATGCCAAGATGTGGAGGGAAGAACACTCTTATCCTTCCCTGCTGGAGGCACACAGTCCCTGTGCAACCCTGGAACTCAGCATTCCAGGTGAGATGCGACTCACAGCACGTGAGGTGCGACAGCATGGAGGAGCCTCACCTTTGCCTAGAATCATAAAATCATGAAGGTTGGAAAAGCCCTCCAAGATCACCAAGTCCAACCATTCCCCCAGCACTGCCAAGGCCACCACTGACCCGTGTCCCCAAGTGCCACATCCACATGGCATTCAAATCCCTCCAGGGATGGGGACTCCACCACTTCCTCGGAAAGCCTGTTCCAATGCTTGCAAAGAAACTCACAAAAAGAGGTGAAAACCTTGCTCCCACTTCCACACCCACGTGGCAAATTCAAATGATCTCTTCTCCCTTGGCAGAGGGTTTTGCATAGCTCCTCAATGAGCACTCCCAGATCTCCTCCTCATCCCAAAATCCCTGCTTTTTCCTGCACAGTGGGTGCTGGGAGCTGCACCTTGCCTGCTCCTGTAGAGGATGGACTACAGAACTGTGACCCTGGGTGCCAGCGGGGGATGGATGTAACACAGCAACAGATCAGGGCACGTTCTCCCAGTGCATCCCTGCCCAAGGAAATTAGGGAAAAGTCCAAAGTGGCAGCTACAACCAGGGCTGGGCAGGGACCTGCTTTGTATCTGCATTTCCAGGTGAAGAGCCAAAGCATCAGCAGGCGAGCGAGGAGACAGGGATGAAACAGGGCTGGGCTCCTTATCCCCCCCTCCCTTCTTCTTCAAGGGCTGTAAAGTGCCTGAAAATAGAACATTTTGTAATGGCAAAAGAAGAAGGAAAAAAAAAAAGTAAAAGAAGCAGAACTGGGTCAATCAGCAAATGGGCTGATTTAAGAGCGAAGTCACAGCGTTCGTAATGGGCTAAAAACAGCGCTGATGCGTTGCCGAGAAAGAATATAATTAAGAGGCTTTTTAAAGCGGCGCTTCCCCACCCCAGCCACAGAAATCACAGCTCACACTACCAGTATTGCTTCCACCTCATGGAGCAGGAATGCGCTGGCGTGCCGCAAGCTGGCCGAAGAATGCGGAGTTTCCGTGGGCCGGGAGAAGATCCCGAACGGCAGCGGTTCCCGGCATTCCTTCGTGGGGACATCACTGCGATCCGCTCCTACAGCCCGGCGGCGGAAACGGGGCTGGGGGGGATGGCTGCCCTTTTACCTCCATGGGGGTTCAAGGAAGGCGGCTGGGAAAGATGGGGGAGCCCGGAGGGGAAGGGAATGAAACGCAGAATAAATAATGGGATGGGTGATGGGGTGTCTCTCGCTGGAGGACCTAAGGAGTACTTATGTAAGGAACACACCTTCCAACAGTTCATTCAAGAACGAGCTCCTTGGAAGAAAACTCTGCCCTAATTGGGTGCAGATGGCCCAGTCCAAACAGGCAGCAGGCACAGCTTGGGAACTGCAGCACTCCAGCCCTGCACCACCCACGGGGTCAGGCCATCAAAGCCCCTGCCTCCCCTCGGACACCAAACCCAAACCCGTGCCTCAAAGAGGAACGGGACGGGACTTTCCTGGATTCTCCCAGGGCTGTACGACAGAATCACAGAATTATTTGGGTTGGAAAAGACCTTTAAGATCATCGATTCCAACCACAAATGCGACCCAGCGTAGGTCCTGTGCCCCATAAAATCTGCCAGAGCCAAAGGGCCAGGAGCTCGACTACGGATCCCGTAGCTCTGGAAACCGGGCAAATAGTTGGGGTGAAGCCATCGCTCCATGTCCAAGGACACCGTCACGCTTTGGAAGCATCTCTGGGGACATCCCCACCCACTCTGCCCTGCCAGAGAGGAGCAGAGTGGATGAGTCAGACCCAGAAAGTTCATTCCCTCGACTTCTCCTCCTTGCTGTGATTAATCTTTGGGGTCATTAGATAAGCAGCCATTCCTCTAAACTTAACAGAGCTAAACTGCGTGTGGTGCCATCCTCCTTGGGGTCACCCAGAGCTGGTGCCCTCCTTCCTAACAGAAACCTCCTTCCCCATCCCATGGTGACACCCCTTTTCCTCTTCACCTGTCTCAAACACAAAGCCATTTGGGAGCAAGGAAACCTCCACATAAGCCGAGAGTGATGGGAGGGAAGGAGGTGAGAGGAAAAGGAGGGGACACAAAAAAGGAGGCAGAGGGAGCTGCTTCTCTTCAGAAACCCCAAATCCCCCAGTTTGAGCTGTTTCACCTCCCTCTAATATCCCAGCAAGGAGTTGGCACATCGGGCATGCCAAGCCCCAGCAGCTCCCCACTGGAAGATTTTGGCTGGTGCCTCCCCCTCCCTCCACACAAACCCTCGCTCTCCTTCTCTTGCAGGCACGCACAGGGAAAGGGAGGGAGAGCAGAGCAGAAACCACAAGCAAATGTTCTGGTGCAGTATTTCCCCTCCTCAGACTGTCCTACTTGAGATCCGAATCGTGTTTAAGGAATTTCTGAAAAAAAAAGGGAAAAAAAAGACAAGCCCTTCCCCTGTGCCGGAGGGAGCTCGAGCAGGACACGCTGCTCTCACTCCCCAGTGCAAACAGAGATCCCTCCACAAGAGCTTCAGCAAACTGGAAAATAATTAAACATTACTGGGAAATTTAGTCGGGTTTTTTTTTATATGGAAAAAATAATCATGGTAGACGATATACATTGGGAAACCTCCAAGAGTCTGACCTTTAGCTGAGCAGTGAGGACAGTCAGACAAGTATGCCTGAGGATTGCATATACATGCAAAGGAGCTCCAGAGGATTTTCCAAACCCTCCACAAACAAATCACACATCTCCTTTTAAAAAAAAAAAAAGAAAAAGAAAAAAAGAAATGTTTTCTTCCTGATTTGCCTGGTAGGGGATGCTCAGGTCATTGTTACACATGACATTACCCAACCCCACACAGCACCCTGGGAGGTTTTATTTCACGTGGACTCTCAGCTGAATAGGAGGAATGAGCCCTCTCCCCTAATTTTAAAAGGAAAAGGAAAATGAAGGGTTAGATTCCTCATTACTCCAAGGAGTCTTTGCATTGCTCTGACAATGAAAAGGAGTGCTGGGAAGTGCTCAGGAGAAACCCATTCATCTTCCGAGGGTCCTTCGCTCAGCCAAAACGAGATGATTCAGCTTAAACCCAAAAATCCTCACAGCGAAGTGACAACCAAACCCACTCTGCGACAGAAGGATGCAGGGGACTCCTCCCTTATCTCTGGAAAACTGGGATCAGAGGTAACCAACCTGATGTGACTGTTTCCATCCTGCCTCCCCTATGGCCGCTGGAGCTGCACAATGTTTCCAGCGCTTCGGAAAAATAGTTTCAGGTTCTGCTGCCTCTATCTTGGCACCGAAACCAAGTTTCCATTAGTGAAAGGCTGAGGGATGATTTCACTTCAGAGCTGAAATGGGGAAACCAGCAAAATGAGTAAGATGCAGCTCAGCATACACCAGGGTCTTTGTCATGAGCCCGTGCTGAAAAATGGGGGTGTATCAGCTCTTTTTTTGGGGGGACAAAACACCCAAACCACACAGGAGGTGCTTTGAAAGAGGATTTCCAAGCTGTGTGCCAGCCAATCCACCACCACATGGAATCATCTGGGAAGGTGTGGGATAGCCAGTGTGGGGGGAAATACCCCAGGAGAGTACAGGGGCATCACAGGATAGGCAGGGGTATGGGGAGCATGGGGTCCAGCCCAGGAAAACACCCCTGGACCCAACAGGGTCTCCCCAGGCAGCAAAGGTGCAGGAAGACAGGGAAGACAGGCAGGCTGATCTCCGACTGGCTGCCAAGGGACGCCGAGGTTATTCACGTCCAAACAAATAATTCTTCTATAAATAACACGGCTGCTCCGACTTCCTGAGCGAAACCCTTCTCTTCTGGAGCTCCCAGAGGTGGAAGGAAATGGCGTTGACTCGAGGAGCTCATTGCAAGCATTGGAACTTCCCACCACCCGTGTGGGGGACCACAGACCGGCTCCTGTCCCCATCCCCCTGGAGCTGGCTCATACATGTGTGACACACACCAGCTGCCCTGCAGAGCACCTCAGTGCACCACAAGGACAAAAAAAACTTGTTCTTCCTTCTTTCCTGACTTTTTCCTTCTTTTTATGCCACAGTAATGAGCTCTGCAGTTGGAGCCTTTAAGTGACAGCTCCTCACATGCATTAAAGACGCACCTTTTAGGCACCACTCCTCTGGCCAAGCACAGCAAAGGCACCTTGGAGTCAACAAGCAACAAGACACATCCATGGAGAGGAGCCAGAACGTGCTGCCAGCATCCCTGAGCAGGGGGGATGCAACAGGAGCCCAGCCCAGGCAGGTGATGGAGGTGGGAAAGGTGCAGGCATTCCCACGGTCCTCTTGTCTTCGGAGCATCTCAGTTCATCTTGCTGCCAGGCTGCCTGGATGAGCCACGAGATCCACACTGCCATGGGTATGGAAACAGCAGCACCCCTTGCACCTGAGCCCTGCCCCGAGGGAGCTGTGAGGCTGCTCCCAAAAATTCCCGCGTCCCAAGACAGCCACCCGTCTAGACAGAGGACATTCCTCGCACTCCACCAGCCCAGTGGCTGGTATGAGCCATGTCCTCACTTGTCAAGACCAGGATCCAAGGTGAAATCCCCCAGGGAACAATCCTAATCCTCCCAGGAAAGTCAACGATGCCTCAAGAAGATGTTTTGGCACCTGCATTCCCTGGACCAGGGAAGGTTCAGTAGGAAGGTTCATAATGCACAGGTGTCTCCTCCAGCCCCAGGAGCTCTCCATGGAAAGGCAGCAGCTGGCAAGACACCCTGGACACCTGGGATAACCAAGAACCTGTCCAGATGCCCAGGGGGAATGTCCTAGGGTGGAAACATCCCTGGAAGTGTTCAAGGCCAGGCTGGATGGGGCTTTGAGTGACCTGGGATAGTGGAAGACGTACCTGCCTATGGCTGGGGACTGGAATGAGATGAGTTTTAATGTCCCTTCCAACCCAAACCACTCTGTGATTCCATGAAACCAAGCCCCCAAGAGCAAAGGATGGATCCTGCACCATTGTCCACCCTTAAGGCACTGCTGCAGCTGGAGCTGCCAGGAAAAGTGAGATCTCCCATCTCCAGACATCAGGAGCTTCAGAGAAAAACACACAAGATCTTCTCCAAGGGGTCTGACCCACATCCTCTTCTCTCCAGCCAGCAGAAAACCAGTCCAGGTGATATTTCAAAGCAGAACAGCAAAACTGGCTTTTTTTACCTTATGCTTTTAAGGAAAACCAGACATCTAAGGCACATAAAGGCCTGAGTGCTTCTTCCCCTGTGCAGCTATTCTGTAAGTACAAGTGCCCACAGGTTCCCAGACCTTTGAACACTTGAGTCCCACTGACTTGCAACAGGTTGCAGACATGAAGTTATTTAAAGCACTTTTAAAATATTAATTGACATTTGCCTTACAGAGGGGGAAAAAAAGGGAAGAGACAGAGATAGAAACCCCAGGGATCCAGACGATCCAATTTCAGGCACCTAATTAAAATTAAATTTCAATTAATTTCCAATTATTTTATTTTAAACTTATTTTGTATTTATAGTTTTTCTTTCTTTTGTTAGTTGCCTAAAAATGACTCTGTCCCTTTGGTTGCTTTCCAATTAAATATCATCTTGACACTCAAATTAATGCTTCTATTTGCTAACTCCGAGGTTATTCAAAATCCCTACACATTTAATTCAAGGACTTCAGGAGAACTTGACAGACATTCCCCACCTCCCTTTTTCACTACATTGGGAATGATGAATCATTATATTTACTACTATTTTCTTCACAGCGACGTGTTAAACTTCACTCAAGTGGAAACCGAAGAGAGGAATGACAAGGTGGCTTTGGTGCTGTGGAATACTTCTGGGGAAAACAATGGAATCTAAGCTTATTTTGCTTGTATTGTGCTTTTTAATTTGTTGTCAATGGTTTTAATTTCTTTTTCTGGTCAGTCTCAAGAGTTTAGAAGCAACAGATCATCCCTTAACCTGGGGGTTCAAGAGGGAAACATCACTGACCTCAGGGACCAGCCATGGAACAGAACTGGTCAATTCAACCAACAGGAGGAAAATTTAGCACCTCAATAACCTCTTTACAGATGCTTCCCCATAAACTCCTCACCCCCAGCAGTTTGACTCAAACATTGGCAGCAAACAAGCAGCACTTGAATATTTAATGTGAAACACAGCAACTCATCCTGGTATGTTTTTGTATTAAAGAAGGTTGTCATCATGTGGAGTCTAATTTTCATTCTTTTCTTACAAAAAAATATGCTCTAAATAAAAATTAAGAAAGCCCTGTTTGTTTATCTGCCTTGCTCTGTATTTACATCCCACACTTTGCCTGAATTCCCCAGCACTACACAAAGAGAGGGAGAAGCCGGGTGGCTGATGCTGTGATAAATACCTGGAGGCTCTCTGCCATCACTAATGAGTGAAAATATGTACAGGAGCAAGAAAAAAAAAGCTTTCCCAAAGTTGGAGTTACAGTGCTCATCTCTGGAAGCATTCCCACTCATTTTTGGAAGCATGCATGCCAGGGGGGGGAAAAAAATCCAACAAAACCTGTGGGCGTCTGAAGCCACCTCAGCTTTGAGAGACTGGTTTAAAACTGGCAAAAACACCCTTCTGCAGAAAGACAAATTGCAGACAGACACGACTCAGTGCTGCTCAGGAGTAAACCTGCACCAGGGATGTTTGCAGGGGGGGTAAAACAGAGGATGTGACAGCAGAGAGAAAACCAAGAACAAGTGCCCCAGAAAGCTTTGCACCAGATTCCTTGCACTTTGCAATCAGAAATAGGTTGTATTTCCTGAAGGCATTGCTGACATGTCATGTATTTCTTCCTTGCCTCTGTTTTCCCCCAAAAAAACCCCAACAGAGCACTGGTTTAAATCAGAGCTGCTTCTGTTATGAACACGGAGTTCCTGGTCACTCCAAGACCTGTCCTTCCGTAGGATCTGACATTCATCCCTGCACTCACTGCCCAAGCACAGCCACTCTGGGGTCATGGTGACAGAGGCAGTTGTTAAAAACACTGAAGATCCAATAACCAACTGGGCAAAGTGACTCCTCCGCGCAGTCCATTACATGCTCTTCCCAGGCTGAGCTCCGCGCTGCCGCACCGCGCCAGAGCCCCGGGCGATGTGACCGGCTCCCGATGGAGCCGAGCCAGGATCACAGGGAGCAGCAGGAGCTGTGGCCGTGCCAGACCATCAGTGACTTACCCAAGAGCACACAGAGGGACTCGTGGCTGATGACAGCAAATAAAACATCCACACCGAGCCCAAGATGGGCACAGCAGGAGCTCTGACCTCGGGTGGTGACTCCGCAGCCGGCGCTCGGATGTCCTCGATGCCACATGACAGTGCTGTGCCTGGCAGCTCCAGCCAGCCTGGAGCAGAGCACCACGGCCCCAGGGATGAGCCAGGATGCTCAGCAAGCAGGCCACAGCCTGGTGAGGTGCTCAGGGGGCTGGGCAAAGGGAACAGGAAAGCTGCCAGCTCCCAAACATCCTACATGTGCTCCCGGGGCTGGCAGTGACACCCATGGAGGGGGTTTAGTTTGGGAGGGGATGGGGACCCTGCCACAGCCCACTGTCACTCCCTGCATGGCCATACAGCAGGGACAAGGACTGCCAGCTAATGAGGTCTCATTTAAATCAATAAAGGAGCAAAGATGCCTCATTCTGTTGGGGTTTTTTGAGTTCTGATTTTTGTGTGCACAGCTGAGTGACACTATCAGCTCTAAAATCACTTTTGCATAGTTTCAAATTGCCTGTACCTTCAGTGCACAGAGCTGCAAGATTCCCGGCACCAACACATGCCCCAGAGGACTGAAATCCTACATTTCCTGCCCCCAAAGGCTTTTCAAGCCCTGGAACACCATGGGCATTGCACGAACCAAAACCAGGCTCCACGAGGGGATGGCCAGTTCCCCATGAGCACAGTGACCACTCTGATGCAAACGGCCACAAAGGGAAGAAAAACCATCAGGCCCATCCAGCAAAACTTGGCTTAAAAGCCAACGAAACAGGCAAGAAGTCACCACTCCTTTCAAATCACTAATGCCCAGCCTGAGAAATAATGTCAGCAAAACTGCAAAGCAAACGCAGATTTTTGTTTTTAAACTGTACAAGCAGCAGTTCTTCAAAATTCAGCTTTTCCCCAGTTTTGTTTTCCTTGTGAAATCTGTCAGTTTGAATCATTTCTCCAGATCAGGAAAGTGCTTTCTGATCCTCCATGCCCAAACCCGACAGCTTGGCTCGTAACGCCTTTAGAAGGAAAGCAAAAATCTTTCTGTTCTCTTACTCCATCCTCAAAGAGGCTGGTTTGATTCCTGATGCTCCAGCATATTTCTGTCTTTTACCACACTTCAAGGCTATTTTTTCCCTGCCAAAATATGCAAGGAAAAGCAACACAAGCCCTGCAGCTTTGGGGGAAGGGCCAGCCCTGCAGCTCTTATTATCTTTGGATGGGAAGAGGGAGAGAGACAGAGATGTTGTTAATGCCTCAGATATTTCTAGATCCTACCACTGTCCTACCAAGGAAGTCTCAAATATAAAATGCCATCACACAGGGCATTAAGAAAACCCCACTGTAAGAGCCTAATTTGCTTTATTATCAGCATCTGGAGTTTTTAGGTGCAGCCAGCTTGAAGATTATCCCGGTTACACAGCTCATGAGCTGCTCTTCGCAAGTCAAACCAGCACCAAAGCTTCACCTGGGGGGTCACATCTTCCTAAACACGTCTCTGGTGTCAAACATTTTATGGAATGCACCTGGAATGTGATGTGACACCCAGGTGCACATCCAGCCAGGGGAAGAGCAAGATGGGGAAAAACTCAAGGTCTGGGTCACTCCCCTACAGTTCACAATACAAAGTGTGCAGTCTGTGCACATCACTGTTTTGTGGGATTAATCCAATCCCCTTCCTGCCTCAGCCCTGGCCAGCAAACACAGAATTGGCAAGTGCATTCTAGATCAACTCAAACCACTATGGTTGTCATGATCCATCATCCCTAAATCCATGGTCTGACCACATGGATGCTCTTGTCCAAAGATACATTTAAAATGGGGGGTCATATTAATTGCTCTGCTGAAAAGTCAGGCAGAGAGTGAGCAAAGCTTCAAAGATTTGTTTACTTCCCCCCAAACAAGACACAAACTCCTTCAATCTGTTTTCCATTAGATAAGAAATAGCCCAAAGAGATTCCCATTGTTCTCCTGCTTCTGGGGTTGGTTTCCCAAACTTACACCCCAGCCCAGTGGGTCTGGATGGAACCCAAGGAAGTCCCCAGAACTGCTGGGCTTTTGGAAAATCAGAGTTTATACTTGGAAAGCATCACTTTATAGCCCCTGCTACTGAGAGGATTTCCCACATGTCCCTGTAGGTCACAGGCTAAGGGATACAGCAACCACATGGGAATGGCAGGAGCTCTGACAATGCACACAGATACTGTCTTTAACCCTCCCAATTTCAATAATGACTGTCCCAGAAGCATGGATGGCAGAGCTGGTAAATTGAGAGACTCAGAAACCAGAATGGTTTGGGTTGGAAGGGACCTTAAAAATCATCCAGTCCCACCCCCCTGCCATGGGCAGGGACACCTTCCACTAGCCCAGGGTGCTCCAAGCCCCGTCCAACCAGGCCTTGGACACTTCGAGGGATCCAGGGGCAGCCACAGCTTCTCTGCCCAACCTGTGCCAGGGCCTGCCCACCCTCCCAGCCAGGAATTCCTTCCCAATATCCCATCTATCCCTGCCCTCTGGCAGTGGGAAGCCATTCCCCCTTGTCCTGTCCCTCCATGCCTTGTTCCAAGTTCCTCCCCAGCTCTCTTGGGGCCCCTTTAGGCACTGGAATGAGTTCTAAGGTCTCTCCGGAGCCTTCTCTTCTCCAGGCTGAACAGTCCCAATTCTATTTCTTTCCTCACTGGAGATGTATTTCAGCCCTTTCATCCTCTTCATGGCCCTAAAACATCCCCAACTCCACGCTTCTCACATCCCTGGGCATCCCCAGCCATCAGCCCTGTTTACTACCACCAAAGAAAAGCTCTTAGGTTTTCACTCAGAGCTCCATAAAACAACGGGCATCTGTTCACTGACTCCAACACGACAGAAACCCAGACTTTACAGAGTTTATCCAAAGCAATTCTTTCCAGCTCAGGAAAACCGAGGCTCGCCTGGCTGAAGGACAGGCCATGCCACTGCTGTGCACGTCGGCTCTCCTGCAACCACTCCGAGCAAATGGCAAAAATGCTGACTTTTTCCCCCCCTGTTGATCAGTATCTCACTGAGAAGGTCTCACAGGAGGAGTCTGGTACAGCTCTGGAGACCAAGCATGGGCTCGACAGGAACAGGACTTGCTGTGCCAGTGGTCTGGGAAACGTTTCCTACCCCTCCACAGATGTTCCTCCAAATACTTCAGCTAATTGAGCGACACCTCCCTGTTTGGATGACCATATGGCTATGTTTGTAGCAGCACTGCTTTAATCCTTCCTACCAGGTGCTCTAAGGACAGGCTGGACCACAAAAGGACCATTACAGGCCTTTTTATGGAAAAAAATTAGGCTTTAGGGTTTATTTTTTCCCCTGCAGAGCCTGACCATCCCTGCAGTGTCTGGTTATGAGCCCTGCAGCCATGGTCCAGGTGCCTGGCTTGAGGACACAAGCCATCCCCTGCTTCCCTGGATATCCAGCTGGAAAAGGTCCAGAGAGCTCTAATTAACCAAACTGCTCGTTTACCTTCACAGAGCTGCTTTTCCCAAGGGCTCCACCGGAGATGGGGGCAGATGGATGCAGAGCTGTCAGCTCACACAGGTGCCAGTGTAAACCAGCCTCTCCAATGGCTTTATGGCCAGGAGGACAAACGGGAGAGTTGGGAACACAAAAGCTCACTGAGACAGGCACAGCTTCATCAATCCCCTCAACACACCAGGAAGGGGGTTGCCAAGGGATGCTCCTGGATCCCAGGCTTGCCACAAATTGCTCCTCCTTTCCTCAAGGGCACTCAGGTCTCATTATACATAATCCCAGCTCCTCTCAAAAATCAGGTTTTACCATATGAAAGAAAAGAAAGCAACCGCTAGAAAAAGGACTCTCCAGGTGAAAGGGAGCAGGGAGCCCATATAAGACTCCCCTCCAGAGGGAAACAAGCAGATTACGGAGCCACAAACTGTTTAAGCAAGAGAAGAGAAGGATAACAAGGCACACGCGGGAGAGAAAAGGAGAGCTATGGTTAAGTATAAATTAAAAAAGCAAAAGGCAGGGAAGTGGGACAAAAAAAGAAACCCCACTAGGAGTGATGCAGAGCTGCCTTTCAGTGCTCCAGCCCTTGTGTTTTCTGGCCTTATTTACGAAACACAAATAATCCAGCCTTCTCCGTAAGCAGCCAGATCCGGTGGAATTACATGTCTGAATACTCTCGGTAAACAGAGGGAAAGCTGTGGAAACACAGCTTAAGGCAATATGCATTAACAAGGGGGCCTTTATCACTCAACCTGGCAGAGGGAAGCCCGCTGGCCCTCGCTGAGGTCTGTGCAACTGGTGTGCTCCATGGGCTGCGAGCCGGCCAGCCGCTCCGACCAGGGATACCCCCGGCTGCATCCATTTGTTTTCCCCTCTCATGATGCAGATGGGACCCATGGAGACAGGCAGGGAGAAGGGATGCTGCCACCCATCACTGTCCCTTCATGGGGCAGGAGAAGGGATGGTGAGAGCAAAACGTGTGGGAATCACCTTCCCCCTCAGTGCTGAGCATCTGCCTTATCTCCGGATAAAATCCCTGACACGTACGGGAGGGATCGGCGAGGACAGGCATGGGAGAGAGGATTTCCTGCCAAAGGAGCACATCACCCACTGGAGAGAGCAGCAGGCAAGAGCTGACCCCATTTCATGGAGTTGATGGAAAATGCTGAAATGAAATCCAGCTCCCCCAGAAACCAGGAGCTCAGCTCCGGGAATGAGGGAGCGCAGTTGTCTGGCCAGACTGGAGGATCAGCATGCTCCCTTCTGGCTGCAGGATCTAAGGATGTGAAAGTATTTTCCAGACCAAAAACATACTCGCTTATTTTCAAAGATCTCCTATTAAGGAGAGCCCTGTTCCTACAGGGACAAACTCCCACCTCTGCCGAGAAGCTGCTCCAAGCCTTTTGTAAGGAAACCTCAGTGCAGAGGGGTCTGTGGAGCAATTTCTCCTTTACTCACCATGGGCGAGGCAAAAGCTCCTTGTATGCAGGATGAGTGGGAGGACTCAGGATTTTTGGCCAAGGTGGCCACATCCAAGCACCCCCAACACAGAAATACCAATCCCCATATCCTCTCCCTCCTTCACCCACATGAAGGATGGCAAAGCCACTGCAGCATCCTGCTTCCACAGTGTGCTCAAAATAAGTTATTATACTCAGTCCCAACAAATTCCTGTGCTCAGCTCAGACACCTCAGCTCTTATTTGTTTCCAGCAAGGAGCATTCCAGGCTATTCTTGACCAAAAAGAAAATAACTCAGAAAATTCAGGTGGGGCTTTATTTATTTTTTCCTACCCAAAGAAACTTTTCTTCTATTTAAACCTTGCTGTCTGATGACAGGAGGGAAGTCAGGGCTCTTGCTGAAGAGCTGCAATCCTCTGGGACCCTTAGGGAAAAATGAAGAGCCTTCCAAATGCACATCCTGAGCAGGGACCTGTAGCACGTGATCATAGAATCCCAGAGGGGTTTGGGTTGGAAAGGACCTTAAAGACCATCTTAAAGGCCATGGGCAGGGACACCTTCCACTAGCCCAGGTTGCTCCAAGCCCTGTCCCAACCTGGCCTTGGGCACTCCCAGGGATGGGACAGCCACAGCTTCTCTGGGCAACCACCCTCACAGCCAGGAATTTCTTCCTAACATTTATTCTAAACCTGCCTCTGCCAGTATAAAATCATTGTCTGGTTTAGTCCACAATGAGGACTCAGGGTACAGAAAGATGGGAAAGACAAGGATTTGCTTTGGAAGCTGGAGACTGATGATTCCTCCTATGTTTACACTTCCAATGGTACAGGTGACTTTCAAAGCCACACTGAAAGATCCCAGCACATTTCTCTGTGCAGGTTCACAAGGCACCACCCAAGTGCTGCACAGCACTGTGCCCACACCACACTTTGTGCTTAGTGCAGCATTTTCTGTCCAAACCCCTTGGCCTGAATCCATTCAGCTTCCCAGCTCCCTTGCCAGGTACATCATCTTCCTCTTACAGAGGGAAGAGAGGACCAAGAAACAAACACTGGCTGGAGATAAACAATCCCACCGGGACTGCCTTCAGCACAGACCTTATGTATTTTTTAAATTGTTTCTCCCAGATCTGCAGAGAAGTGTGTTTGCAGTAGGGAGCACACAAAAGGTCAAGCATCAACACAGATGCTGATGCTCTGACTTCAACCCGAGCCTGCCCAGGCAGGAGCTGTGCTCGTGTGCTCAGGACTTTCTGAGCCCAAAAGAGCACATTTTACAGCCCAAACATAATTACAGGAGAAGGCTGGATATCCAGGATGCAGGGATATGGGTCACAGACCTTGAGACCCTGCAAGAGCTGCTCTCACCGCTGCTTCTCTTCCCTCAGTATCAAAACCTGCCCTAAAACCCACTAATTCCCAACTCCTAATGCAAGAATAGGGATGTTGCAGGTGAGGTGGAAATACAGAGGGCAGAGGATCCAGTGGGAGGAGGAACAGGACTAGGAACAGGAGGAGCAGCTCCGATCACTGCAGATGCCCCATCCCATTCCTGCCCCATGGCACAGCCACTCATCCTGCACCTGCCTGAGCTGCCTCCTAAATTTAAACCAGCCAGGGATAAGCTTTGGAACAACAGCCAAGCCCTGGGGATATGTGTGTGCTGGGGGAGGGAGGGAATTCAACCCCACTCTTTCCTTCAGCTTATCTCGCAGTCTTGGATGGGCAGAGCAGCTCTGGCACCCAACAGGCAGAGCCCTCATTCCCATCTGCCTGCCAAAGGCAGCGCAGCAGCAGCTCTGAGAGTCTGGATTAGGGGCATCACCTTCCAGTCACGGGATCCAAGGGATCCTCCCTGGAGCCAAAGGAGTAGGCAGGCACCTCCTCACCCTAACACCAGGAATTCCCATCCATACACCTCTAGTGGAATTACAGAATAGTTGAGGTTGGAAAAGACTTAGGATAATTGAGTCCAACTGTAAACCCAACACTGCCAAGGCCACCACTAAAGCATGTCCCCAAATGCCTCATCTGCACGACTTTGGAACACCTCCAGAGATGAAAGCTGGAATTCAACCATCTCCTCTGGTCGTGAGACATCTCCCCAATTGATGCTCTTCAAAGGACTCCAGGGAAGAGCCAGAGAGGACCTCTCTCCCCAGATAAAGGAGGGAGAAGGGGGGTCCACACAGGCATCCCTTGACTTGGGGTGCTGCACCCCCCTCTACACATTGCTGCATTAACCTGCCTTCACTCTGCTCCTCTCAGGATGCCAATGGGGATCATTCCCAGGAACTGGCTCTTGGCTACAGGAAAAAAATATATAGAGCAAGTGGTGCACTGGAAAAAAGGGAAAACGAACTGAAGACTCCCAGAATGGTTTGAGTTGGAAGGGACCTTAAAGACCACCTCATTCCAACTCCCTGCCATGGGCAGGGACACCTTCCACTAGACTGGGTTGTTCCAAGCTCCAGCTGTTATTTCAGGCAGAAACTGCTTCCACTTTCACGGCAATAAGGAAAACTGAGATGCTTCTGTGGCTTCTGCGCAGCCGCAATGAATCCCGCGCGAGCCCTTCTCAGGCTTCCCTGCCTGGCTCTGGCACTAGGGACAGAACACTCTCCTTTATCCCTAAGTAGGATTTCCCCTCCTCTTTTCTCTGCATTACCACACATCACCAGCCAAAGGGACATCTGAGGGGAAGGATGAACAGTAACTGTAAAAAAAAGCTGGATTTTCAAAAACAGTTGGAACAGTGCACAGCCAAATTCACCCTCCATTTGACAGGCAAGAGGAAGCCAAGATTCTTTGGATGGAGGGAGAGCTGCAGCAGCCCCAGCTGTCCAGTTCCATCCCACTACCCTGAAGGTCTTTCCTACAACCACAAACCCTTTTTGCTCAGAGTGGGGATGCACAGCCCGTGCCACCATGGCTCCCTTTTCCCTAAATACATCCTTAATGTGATTTAACGTTTTCACCCTGCAGAAAGCACCTAATGCCTGAGACAAGAGGGGCTGCAGCATTCCTGCTCCCTCCCTGGAATGCAGGACATGATGAACCATTTGCCCTTGAGTCCCTGTGTAGGCTGACAGGGAGGGAAGGAATATCCATAGTTAGAAAATCTCCATCCTAAACAAGCAGAGAGATGCAGGATAGCAGAAGGAAGCTGTGCCGAGGTTGGGTGCACAAGGACCCCCAAAGATGCCAAGGAGATGATTTGGGACCCCCACACAAACCACTCAGCCTTGGGAGAGCCTGGCCAGAAAGAGCAGGGCTAAGACAGGAGGGAAAACCACTGCACACATTCCCCAGTTTTACAAGCTTTTTCCAACTGCTAAAATAAAAAAACCCTGAGCAAATTTAGCAAAACATGTCAACAAGTTCTGTGTTACAGCCCAGACACACGTGTTCTCCTCAATAAGATGCATTTTTAGAAACCTTTTGCGAAACCTGTTGGTGTTGGTGGGCCTTTTGTTTTCCTTTCTAGCTCCAAGTACTCACAAGCATCCTGGAGACTTAAAAAAAAAAAAAAGCCATTTTTAGACTGAAATGCGCAGAGAGGACTAAGAGTGTGTCACCACGTGTCTGAGATAGATGTTAAATCCTCCAAAACCATATGCTGGAGATTGCTCCAACAAAAGAGACTGCGATGATAAAGAGAAGCCTTATGTTCAAGTACCCGTTAGTTGTGCAAGATTAGAAATTAGCTCACAATCCAATCCGTATAAAAAGGCTTTAAAAGCACAGGATTTCTCCTTAACATGAAAGCAATGAACTGATAGCTACTCATTATTGAATTACTCATTCAGATTTAACAGCAGCACAAGCACAAAGCTTCTCATTTTCTGTGTCATCTTGAAAAACTGCAGGGCCAAGGGGGAGAGCATCACATCCAGGATGGCAAATACATCCCATGGGATTCACAGGAAACTCCACTCCCAGAATCATAGAGTGCTTGGAAAAGACCTCTAAGAAGATCAAGCCCAACCTTTGACTGATAACCATGCTGTCAAATAGACCAGAGCACTGAGTGCCACATCCAGTCGTTCCTTGAATGCCTCCAGGGATGGGTCCCACAGGGACCTGGGCTGCCCTGCTGGATCTGAGGTCAAGGATTTACTGTCCAATCAACACAGCATATCCCCAGGGCATGAGAAGTTTAATTATGGAAAAAACAGGTCACTCAGTAAAACTAGAAGAGAAAAAAAACACAGTGTGTGTTCTCCATGTATTTATCCAAACAGATTCCCATTTGGACAAGTGGTTGCTGGTGATCTGACCCTCTCAGAAGGCAGGATGAAACACAGAAATCCTTCAGGAAGGAGCAGGCATGCAACAGGACACACACAATTACATGCAAAATGTACCTGCACACACGAGTAGAACCCCAAAAGATGCCACAAAACCTACCAGGCACCACAAAACTCCTGAGAAGCTGAGCAAGGCACCTCCACCACCAGTGCCACGCTGCATCACTGTGCCCCCACCCCCAAGCATGGCAAGAAACAGCCACATATCAAACAGCTGTGCCAAAAACTTGTGCTGATCAAACACAAAGGAGGTGGGTGGACACCTCCATGCCCAAGACTAATGTGGCCAGACAAGCCATCCCCTGAAATAGCTCCTTCCCAGCCTCCTCCTCCTCCCAAACCTGGCTTTGGTTTCAGCTGCAGTTGCTCCCTCACTAATCGCTCCTCTTTAAATAGTCTCTCTTCCTCCTTCCTAGGGGAGGGTTTGCCCCATGGGATGACAGTGGGCTGCACAACCAGGAGAAAGCTAAAATAGACTCACTAAGATGAACACCCCACGAGCAGCTGTGTTACAGTGAAATGCAACCACCTGGAGGGTTAATGCAGGGATGAATTAATACAGACTGAAATTTATAAATAGACTGAATGTTTCACTTCTGCAGTGTATTCCCCGGAAAGGAGGAAGGTGGGAGCACTCACAAAAGAAGGAATACACCACCCAGGCAGAACAGCCGTGCACACCATGAAGCATCAGGAAGGAATTTTTGGTTGTGAGGGTGGGCAGGCCCTGGCATAGGTTGCCCAAAGAAGCTGTGGCTGCCCCTGGATCCCTGGAAGTGTCCAAGGCCAGGTTGGATGGGGCTTGGAGCAACCTGGGCTAGTGGAAGGTGGCCCTGCCCATGGCAGGGGGTGGGACTGGATGGGCTTTAAGATCCCTTCCAACCCAACCATCCTGTCATTCTCCATGTGCAGCATCAACACGGGTGAGGATACAGAAACAGGAAGGAACTAACAATATTCTTGTCATTTACCACCCAATGCACAAATTAGAGATAATAAAGCAAAGCAAATCTGAGATGCATTTTTGGGGCAGAAAGCACCTTAAGGGACAAGAAGGCAGGTGCTTTGATACCCTAAATGAGCACCATTGCACATATCCAAAATCTTTCCATGTGGTTTTTGGAGAGGTGGGGTTTGCAGTCTGGCCATCTGCAAGCCAGTGGTGCAGATTAAGCACCAACCAACATGGCAAAGCCAGCTGTGAACACTCCTGCCCTCTGAACCTGGTGAATGGGAAAGAAAACTGACCCAGATATTGGGATTACCCTTGGAAAGCCCAACTCTCCCTTCCTACCCACCAGAAGTGACAGCACTGGCTGCTTGCTGTGGAGCAAGCAAGGAGTAGTATCTATGAAGCAGAGCTACGAGAATCAAACAGTTTGTGCTCAAGTTGTGGTTCACCCCCCAAAAAAAACCCATTTTAGGAAAACCAGAGTGCTAGTGCAGCATCAGATACATTTATCTCCAGAAGCTGCACCCTTATCTGGTTTCAACACAGTTCCTTCATAGGATACACGGTGGCAGGATGTGATAAATGGTCAAACCATCCACAGCAACACGAAGGCATTGCATCTATAAAACACCCATCTTGTGTAAGAAAGCAAACACAGAGGGAAAAGCAGTTGGTGAGATGAGGAAAAAAGGAGGGGGGAAACCCCCCTTCCTTGACAAGATTTACTTTGAAATGATGGTTGCTCAAGCCTGCTCAGGGAATCGGTGTGTCAGGAGGAACTCCCGTGCAAGAGGACGAACAGTGACTCAGCAGGTAAGAGCTGTCAAAAACATGTCCAAAATGGAAGGGATAAGAAAAAAATCAGAAGGAAAAAGCTATAAATACCTCGAGCAGTTTTGCTTTGTGCTCTGGTTGGATGCCTGTGGCTGCAGATGATGCCTGTGCAGCAAGTGGGGGAACCCTGTCCCCATCCCGAGCACCCACGGGGGGTTCCCTCCTCCAAAAGCAGGAGCCACCGACGTCAGCAGCACTCCCGACCCCAGGGATCGCCCTGGGATCAGTGTCTGCCCCAAACACAACATGCCAGATGATCCTGACACCACTCAATTTCAGCTATGATGCTAAAGACAGCCTTGCACCCCAGGGCACATCCCACTCCAGCTTCACTGCCCCTTACACATCACCCCAGAGAGGACGGGAGCAGCATCTTTTAATGCACATTCAGACAAAAATACCTTTTTTTTTTTTTTTTTAAATATTAAATAAGTCAAAAAGCCCAACCAACATGAAAGGCTGGATAAACACTCCTCCTTCCCCCAGCAGAAATTACAAAAATGCCTTTGAATTTGTTTTGGCAAGAAACAATGTTTTTTATGAAAGAGCTTCATTGAAAAGTCACAATTTGGAATGCATTCATCTATTCTACATTTTTTAAAAAGTTTTAATTACCACTTTAAGAGTATTTTGACATAGTTTATGGTTTGTTAGACTGTACTGTGTGCTACAAATGCCAAACACACCTTTTTGGAAGTGCCTTATTATTGTATTAATGCAAAATGTGGGGTTTGTGCTGCCGAGACTCGTGTCGGCAATTGAAAAATAATAAATTAATTCCATTTGGAGAAAACTCTGCCATTTATAACCCAGCAATTAAGAACAGATTTAATTTTAGATATTGCTGCATTCTTCAGCTTATTGAGTTACTCAGTACCAACACTGGTACTATCAGTTTATGCTCAGTTCTTTAAAAAACAGACCCAGGCCAATTTCTCACCCCTTAAATTAGCAGCGATAGACATGAAAAGTTAATGCTGTTTTCCTCTCTCCTGAAAGCTGCAACATATGGATTTTGCAGAGGGGGGGAAAAAAATAAAAAAAGCAA